>ML841490.1:7792-40620 GCA_009831015.1 Picea engelmannii | reverse complement strand
CGACACGTGTTCGCCTGTCAACCACGCGGACCCCACCTTGTGGTTCTGCCACGTGTCCACACTCGTGCCTCAGCTCTCGGCACTTTGCGACTTCTGATGTCGAGAAGAGGTTCTCTCAACCTCCGAACCTCTGAAGGCGCAATGCGCATGATGAAGCTCCTGATCCAGCAGTCCTCACTTGACCTGGATCCAACGGCTATCCTTGATCCTCTCGATTTCGCCACTCACAACTTGGAGCACCCAAATCCTGGGCTCTCATCTTACGAACCTCCGAGTTCGCGAGATCCCTCGATTTCTGCCACCTATCCTCCTCAGATGGACGGTCCTGATATTCTCATGACTTTGCCACTCACAAAGTCTAGGCGCCCAACCTTGGCACCTTCCCTTCATGAAACCCCAAGAAGTGATGTTATCTTTCCCTCTCGCGTTCTCGCTATTCGTGACTTCATAAGTCAAAGGGTTGAACTCTCGTTCCCTTATCTCACGACTCCCCAAGACGTAAGAGGTCAACGGGTGTTAACTTCTTTCACTAGGTGACACGTGTTCACCTATATATCACATGGGCCCACCTTCCAGTTCTACCACGTGTCCCTCATCTCCAGCTTCGGCACTTCGCGACTTTGCTTCCTGAAGCGCTACCTCCTTTGTATCCCGACACCCGAAGTGTCGAGATCTTGAACTCCTCGTTACTCCTTATCACAACTCGCGACTTCGGGACTTCCGGGACAAAAGTCTCAACCTCCTATCCACCGATATGAAGAAATGCCGAAATTCCGACATGTCGTCAACGCGGGTCCCACAACGGAACTTCCTGCCTTTTTGGAGCTTCAGACTTTGCGAATCCTGATGCTAAGCTTTTGGTTCTTCAACCCACGAAACCCCAAGATACTGAGCTCCGATGCACTTCACCAATAACTGGCTCACATAAATCCTTTCACCCCTTCGGGACTTCGCCTTTCATGACCTCACGAATCTTGAGGCAATGGTTTTAACCCTTCAACTCGCGAATCCACGAAATGAGATTACGTGAGTGATCCAACTGTTCTTGTCGACTCAGATCCTACGGTCCGATTTCTCCCGAACTTAAAACTTGAAAATAGGCTTACCATAACTCCCCTGCTCTTCTGCAAGATTTGACGGCTCTCGAGACTTCGTGAAGTCACCAAGGAGAATTCTGACCATCCAATGCCTCGTTGACGACTCTTATGAAGAGAACACGGTAATTCCTTCACTGTTATTTCAGGATTTCAAGAGGATCATTCTTCCTCGTACAAGGTTACTAAGACTTGTGCCTTCAAATCCTTTTCCAGGTTCTTGGTGAGCTTTCTAAGAAGGGTGTCTCTATGGGGAGATCTGTCCAGGGTATTACCTGAGACGGATAAGGGTATAGATTTCCCGAGAACAGACTTGAAGTCTGAATTAATTCAATATGCGTATAAATAGCAATTTATAAAACATAAGCCATGCGTAGTCTTTCCATTATAAGCGTGCAACCACCATTTCTAAATCAAAACACTACACATGCAGTCTTATACTCTAACCATTCATAAAACTACATAGACTGTGAGCATACATGTCAGCATAAAAATTTCAAGATGCAAGATGTAATACACTTATCAGAAATAACACCAGATGTGATTGCAACTGCTAAGAGGGTTTCTCATTTCCACCCAATCGTAGGCTCAGTGACTCCCAATGGATTTACCACTAGCCACCCCCGAGCTGAGACCACGATGCTGCAAGACTGCATCTTTGTTTGCCAGTGACCGAGAATGAAGGTTACTCTCCTCCTTCTCTTCTATCACTCACTCTGTGTTTTTCCATAGTTCCTCTTCCTCTTTCCCTCGTGTCTCCCCTTGATCGCCCACACTTCCTACCTTTTCTCTATTTGACGAGGTTGCATGTGGTACGATTTTCCTCGTAGTGGTCAAGTCTGAGGACTCTATGGATGGGTGGTTCACCCCCATCCCTCATTACTCATGAGGAGCCCTTTACCTATCAATCCTAACGAATCATTTAATTTGGGGCCAATGAGTCGCCCTTGGTTCTCCGGGCCAGTGAAGTCCAAATACGGTATTGGTTTCAATGGAAGTTAACGCCACCATTCCAGGTGCCTTCCACCACCTTTCTTCAGCCATCGTGGTCTCTTTTTCAGCATATCCCCTCTCAGCAGTCCTATAATATATATTTATAATATTATTCACATTCATCGACCTTTTTCACAAGGTCCATTCATATCACACATTCACATTTTTGGGTTTGCCATGGTTCTTGGCCAGTATAGTTATTTTTACAAACTGGGGGAAACAGGGTGTTACAATTCCCTCCCCCTTAAGGAACATCATCCTCGATGTTCTTATCTATCAACATGACATGCATGTATAGGTGTAAACAAAATCGGATATGCCTGTTTCATGGCATTCTCCATTTCCCATGTAGCCTCATCTGGGACAAAATGTTTCCACTGCACCTTGACCTATGCAATGGTTCGGTTCCAGAGCAGGGTTTCCTTTATGTCTAGTATGCATTGAGGTTCTGGTAAAAATTCTCCCTTCGGTTCCACCTGAATCATAGACCAATCAATTATATGGTTAGCATCATGTACATATTTCTTCAATAATGAGACATGGAAAACATTATGTGCTCTGGTTGTGGGAGGAAGTGCTAGCCTATAGGCTACAGGTCCCACTCTATCTAGAACCTCAAAGGGTCCACAATAACGAGGTTCTAACTTGGCATAAGCTCCCATTTTCAGGGAACTTTTCATGGGCCTAACTCTAAGATATACATGATCTCCTACTTTGAACTCTCTTGGAGTTCTCTTTTGGTCGGCATAACTTTTCTGTCGGTTCTGAGCGACCTTCAGGTTTTGTTTTATATGAGTCACTTGTTGTTCCATTTATTTCAACATGTCGGGTCCAAAAGAGATCATGTTTACGGGATTACTCCAGCTGACTGGAGTGCTACACAGTCTACCATAGAGGACTTCGAAGGGACTCATCTTTAAGGATGCTTGGTAGTCGTTGTTGTAGACGAATTCTACTAGTGGCAGGTAGTCTTCCCACTTCTTAGGTTGATGCATTACATGCATTCTCAGCATGTCTTCAAGTATTTGGTTCACACTTTATATTTTTCCATCGGTTTGAGGGTGATAGGTGATGCTAAACAACAATTTGGTTTCTAAGCCAGCCATCGGTGACTTCCAAAAGTTGGAAGTAAATTTCGTGTCTCTGTCAGACACGATCTCTTTCAGCATACCATGCAATCTGAATATCTCCTTCATGAATACCTGGGTGATATCGATTGCTTTGCAAGTGGATTTGATAGGGATGAAATGGGCAGACTTTCTAAATTTGTCCACCACTACCATAATGGCATTGTTCTGTTTGGTCGATGTTGGAAATCCAGTGATGAAATCCATGGAGATGGTTTCCCATTTCCATTCTGGGATTGGTAGAGGTTGTAATAATCCTGTTGGGTGTCGATGTTCTACTTTAAATTGTTGGCACTCTATGCATTTGGCCAAGTACTCGGCTATGCCTTTCTTCATTCTAGGCCAATAGAATTGTCTCCTAGTGTTCGTGATCATCTTCTGGTATCCTGGATGACCAGAATAGGGTCTTTTATGTAGTTCATCCAGTATGAACCTCTTCAAGTCGTCACAATCTGGAATATAAAATCTGCTTCTGTAAGTGAGCAGACCTCCTTCGGTCATCTGGTAACCTTCATATTTTTCTCTGGTGGGTCCTTGTTGTAGGTACATGGTCACGCTCTGGACGAAGGGATCTGTTTCTTGTGCATTTTTTATTCTTTCCTTGACATCTGTCTCACAAGTGCTCACCGCTGCTAGGTGAATTTTTTTCATACTTTTGCTAAGGGCATCAGCCACCCTATTTTCCTTTCCTTTAATGTGTATGATTTTGAAATCAAACTCACTAAGGAGGGCCATCCACCTAGCTTGTCTAGCTTTGAGCTTTGGTTGATCAAATAGGTATCACAATCCACAGTGATCTATCATAAGCACAAACTTTCTTCCTAGGAGGCAATGCCTCCACATTTTCAAGGCATGCAGTAAGGCAGCCAGTTCTAGATCATGGGTCACATAATTGACTTCATGCTCATTCAATTTTCGGGATTCATAGAATATCACACTTCCTTCCTGCATAAGGAATCCTCCGAGCCCTTCCTTACAGGTATTTTTGCACACGAGGAAGTCAGCTTCTGGATTGGCGATCTTCAGCACGGGTGCATGGGTCCGTAGATGTTTTAGGGTTTGAAATATTTCTTCACACTTCTGTGTCCACAGGAATTTTGTCCCCTTCTTCTGGAGGGCAGTGATTGGACAACCAATCTTGGAGAATCCTTTTATAAATCTCCTATAGTATCCTGCTAATCCCATAAAGGATCTGACATCTAAAACATCCTTTGGGGTAGGCCATTCCATAATAGACTTGATTTTGTCAGGGTCTATCGCTACTTCTTCTTCAGAGAGAACATGGCCTAAGTAATGTATTTGCTTCTAGAAGAATTCACATTTGTTGAATTTCGCATAGAGCTAATGTTCTCTTAGCACTTGCAGCACAAGTCTAATATGCTCTTCATGCTCTTTTCTATTCTTGGAGTAAATTAATATATCGTCAATAAAAACAAGCACAAATTTGTCTAAGAATTTGTTGAGTACATTGTTCATCAAGCACATAAAAGTGGCAAGAACATTGGTCAACCCAAATAGCACCACCACAAACTCATAGTGACCATACCTTATTCGGAAAGCAATTTTATGGATGTCTTCACCCCTGATTCGGACTTGATGGTATCCCGACCTGAAATCAATCTTTGAGAAAATAGATGCACCCCCCAATTGATCAAATAGGTCATCGATCCTGGGCAAGGGGTACTTGTTATTTATGGTTACCTTATTGAGTTTCCTATAATCTATACATATTCTAAGGGTACCGTCCTTCTTTTTCATGAACAGGACTGGGGCTGCCCACGGAGACATGCTGAGTCGAATATAGCCTTTATCCATCATTTCTTTTAATTTCATATTGAGTTCAACTAACTCAGGTGTGCTCATCCGGTAGGGTGTCCTAGACACCGGCACCACTCCCGGTGCAAGTTCTATCGAGAAGTCTATGTCTCTTCTCAGAGGTAAGCCCGGTACCTCTTCTGGAAACACATCTCTATATTCTCTCAGGATGGGGTGATCATCAGGGCTTGGTTTGTCACCTTCAATTGTTTTCAACACCTGTATTGAATATAGGGTACATCCCTTTTGGAAATACTTTCTCATTTGTAGAGCTGATATTTGTCTCACCGAAACAGGTTTTTGGATCCCTTGAAGGGTTATCTTTTTCCCTTCTTTACTTACACATTCTAAGGTTTTGTGGTAACAGTCCAATCTAGCTTTATGGGTGGTTAGCCAGTCCATACTAATCAACAAATCATACAATCCCAAGGGTAATAAGTTAAGGGTTGTTTGGGTGGGGAATTTACCCAACATCAATTGGCAGGCTGGTATAACCTTTGCTACCCTTCTTTTGGTGCCAGTGGCCAACTGTACCAACCATGGCTTGGTATGTTTTTGTGTCTATATTTTACACTTATCAATAGCTTTAGGGGATATATAACTCAAATTTGAACCAGGGTCAATTAAAACAGACACTAGATGGTTGGAAATCATACCTTCTATTTCCACTATTGAAGCTTGGTGGTCGACTTGGTTATTTTCCAAGGCTACATAAATTTGTGGCTCACTCCTGGCCACATCATTGACAGTAGTAGCTTCTTGGATGTTATAAATCCTCTGACTATTCTGTTGTCGGTGTGGACAGTCTCTCAATAGATGTTCTTCCCCGCAACCCCAGCATTTCAAAGGTTCTCTCTTTGGGTTATTAGTCTTCACTGATATGGGTCCAGAAGTTTTATTTTTTCTCGAGGGAAAATTCTATTGGTGGATACTACGAGCTGGGAAGCTCATTCTTGGGTTCTTCTTATAGTTCTTAAATCCTGGGGATTTAATTCCTTTTTTCTGAAATCTTGAACTATTCTTCTATTTCCATCCTTTGTGAGGTTTTGCTCGATGCCCAAACTGTTCATGACAATAGGTTGCCTTTCAAATAGTGCCTTCTAGAGTCTTTGGCTCATCAAATTCAATTATGTCTCGATAGTCCTTAGGTAGTCCACTGATGAAGCGTTGCACCTTTTCCTTTTCCGCTTTGATATAGGGTACATACCTCAACAAATCGAGTAATTTGTTGACATATTCTTCTATAGTGAGTTGTCCCAGTTTGAGTTCATAAAACTCTTTAGTCTTTTCGTCAAAATATTTTTTCCGACAGATACTTCTTCTGGAAGTACTTCTCAAACTGTTACCAAGACAGGTCCTCTTCACAAACCCCTTTCACGTTCTTAAGGTCTTCCCACCAAATGGAAGCCTTTCCATTCAAATTGAAGGTGGCCACTCGGGCCTTCATATTTTATGAAAAGTCATGGACCCTGAAATACTTCTTTAGTCCAAGTAGTCAGGCCTCTGCTTCCTCTCCCTTCTTTATTTCACCGTCGAAGGAGGGTGGTTTGGATTTTCTGAGTTCTTCGAATTTACGACCTTTGGAAGACTTTAGCTTCTTTTGTTTTCTTTGGGGATAGGAACCGGTTCTGCTGCTAGAAGAGCCCTCCAAATCACCAGCTTCCTTCTCAAAGGAATCATCCGATGCATGTCCTTTACCTCTGGGGTGGACCTTTTTCGAGGTGCTCCTCTCAGTGTGACCACTGATATGACCATGTTTCTGAGTTCTAGGTTCATGCTGCATTTTTCTTTGTAGATCAGATAAACTTTGTTGTAAAACTGCATTACTTTATGTTTTTTTTTCTTGTTCTTTCATCATCCTTTCATTGTCGGCCTTACAGCTTTGTAATTCAACCATGAGGCTCCTCACAGTCTCAGCTAGACCTAGAGGAGTCCCTGCTACGCTCCTTTTGTTGGACTCTTCATCTCTATTGTGGGAGCCTTCTCCCACTTCATGGTGAGTCACCATACTATGCGTTGAGAATTTCCCATGGTTGATCTTCCACAGATGTGAAAAAGGAAAAACATTGGTTGTTAGTTGATATTTATATTTATTTATAACTAGTACATAATTCATATTCTCACATGTACACACACACAATAGGGATTTTTCATTCTCAACTTCGTCTTTTAATTAGGGAGGTTAAGACAGGGGGTTACTCTTTTTTTTTTAAGAGTGTTCTGAACGGAGCTTCTACGCAACTCGTTCATGAGCCCAAGCAGGTCGAGTGTTGTAACCGTGATCTGATACCAATTTTTCACAACCTCCGCTATGACATAATAAATTTTTCTCCTTTTCTCAAGGGACAAAATCCCCAAAATCCTACGGGGCTTAGTACAGGTTGCAGACGCCTCCTCTACCTCGACAGAGTCTCTGTGTGACCTCCCAGTCTTAAAGATCATTCATTTTCTTTTATGAGCCAAAGTGACTCCTTCGATTCCTTGCTGGAATCTCAATTCAATTGATCCACTGGTCCTTCAAAAGTCCTGTGTGCGAATAGCACTAGGCGCGAGCTCCACGACTCTCAAGCAACCACAGCACTATGACCAAGGCCTATTCCCAAAGGCACTTGTCGCAACTCGCCATCTCACGAATTCGCGATTCAAATTTCTCGACTCCTCCTTTCCAATCTCGCGACCCGAGATCACGAAATGGGTATAGATCCCTTCTGTCAGTGCCCTCTGTGTGTGACCACCAGCTAGGCTAAACACTAGCTCCCATCACAACTCGTGAATTCGCAAGTCAAAGGGATGAATCTCCATGCTCTTCCCGTGCGAACCTCCGAAACTTGGAAGTCAGTGAGGGTTGACCTTCCTTTCACACTTCTAGCAACTCGCCACTTCGTGAGTTGTAGCGTCAAGCTCCCATACTCGTATCTCATGAATCCCTGAGATGCGAGAAGTCAACGGAGTGTTGACTTCTTTTTCCCAGGCAACGCATGTCCGCTTGTCAACCATGTGGACCCCACCTTGTGGTTCTACCATGTGTCCACACTCATGCCTTGACTCTCGACACTTCGCGACTTCTGATGTCGAGAAGAGGTTCTCTCAACCTCTGAACCTCCGAAGGCGCGATGCGCATAATGAAGCTCTTGATCCAACAATCCTCTCTTGACCTGGATCCAACGGCTATCCTTGCTCCTCACAATTTTTCCACTCGTGACTTAGATCACCCAACTCCTGGGCTCTCATCTTACAAACCTCTGAGTTCACGAGATCCCTCGATTTCTGCCACCTATCCTCCTCAGATGGACAGTCTTGATATTCTCATGACTTCGCCACTCGCTAAGTCTAGGCGCCCAACATTGGCACTTTCCCTTCATGAAACCCCGAGAAGCGATGTTAGCTTTCCCTCTCGTGTTCTCACTATTCGCGACTTTGCAATTCAAAGGGTTGAACTCTTGTTCCCTTATCTCATGAATCCTCAAGATGCGAGAGGTCAACGGGTCTTGACTCATTTCACTAGGTGACACGTGTCTGCCTATCTATCGCATGGGCCCACCTTGCGGTTCTACCACGTGTCCCTCATCCCCATCTTCGGCACTTCGAGACTTTGCCTCCCAAAGCGCTACCTCCTTTGTATCCCAACACCCGAAGTGCCAAGATCCCAAACTCCTCATTACTCCTTATCGCAACTTGCGACTTCAATAATTTTAGGAAAAAAGTCTTTACCTCCTATCCATCGATATGCCAAAATACCGAAATTTTGACACGTCATCAATGCGGGTCCCATAACAGAAGTTCCCACCTTTTTGGAGTTTCAGACTTCGCAACTTCGCAAATCCTGATGCTAAGCTTTCAGTTCTTCAACCCAAGAAACCATGAGATACTGAGTTCCAATGCACTTCACCAATAACTGGCTCACACAAATCCTTTTTCCCCTTCAGGACTTCGCCTTTCACGACCTCGCGAATCTTGAGGCAAGGGTTTTAACCCTTCAACTCGTGAATCCACGAAATGAGATTACGTGAGTGATCCAACGGTTCTTGTCGACTCAGATCCTACAGTCTGATTTCTCCCGAACTTAAAACTTGAAAATAGGCTTACCGTAACTCCCCCGCTCCTCTGCAAGATCTGATGGCTCTCGGGACTTCGTGAATTCTCCATGGAGAATTTCGACCGTCTAATGCCTCCTTGACGACTCTTGCGAAGCGAACACGATAATTCCTTCGCTGTTATTTCAGGATTTCAAGAGGATCATTCTTCCTCGTACAGGGTTACTAAGACTTGAGCCTTCAAATCCTTTTCCAGGTTCTTGGTGATCTTTCTAAGAAGGGTATCTCTATGGGGAGATCTATCCAGGGTATTACCTAAGACGGATAAGGGTATAGATTTCTTGAGAACAGACTTGAAGTCTGAATTAATTCAATATGTGTATAAATAACAATTTATAAAACATAATCCATATGTAGTCTTTCCATTATAAGCGTGCAACCACCATTTCTAAATCAAAACACTACACAGGCAGTCTTATACTCAAACCATTCATAAAACTATACAGACTGTGAGCATAAATGTCAGCATATAAATTTCAAGATGCAAGATGTAATACACTTATCAGAAATAACACCAGATGTGATTGCAACTACTGAGAGGGGTGCTCGTTTCCACCCAACCGTAGTCTCAACGACTCCCAATGGATTTACCACTAGCCACCCCCAAGTTGAGACCACAATGCTGCAAGATTGCGTCTCTGTTTTCGAGTGACCGAGAACGAAGGTTACTCTCCTCCTTCTCTGTTATCACTCACTCTATGTTTTTCCAAAGTTCCTCTTCCTCTTTCCCTCGCGTCTCCCCTTGATCGCCCACACTTCCTGCCTTTTCTCTGTTCGGCGAGGTTGTGTGTGGCAGGATTTTCCTCACAGTGGTCAGGTCTAAGGACTCTATGGATGGGCGGTTCACCCCCATCCCTCATTACTCATGAGGATCCCTTTACCTACCAATCCTGGCGAGTCATTTAATTTGGGGCCAGCGAACCGCTCTTGGTTCTCCAAGCCAATGAAGTCCAAATACGATATTGGTTTCGGTGGAATTTAACACCACCATTCCAAGTGCCTTCCACCACCTTTCTCCGAAAATATATTTTAAATGACTATGGTTGAGTTTTTATGCATGTGTTCATTAACCAATTAAGGAATATTTAAGAAAGAGGAAGAAGATATGAGAAATTATCACAGCCACATAAACATGTACATAACTGAAATGAAGTAATAAACAAAAATAAACCATAACACCAATAACATAATGGAGTTCGTCAATCTCGCCTACATCTCTGGGCCTTTGTCTCAATGGGTGAGGCTTTCTTATTTCTGTTAAAATCTCAATAAGTACATCACAGCAGTGCCAAAAGGATACAAGATCGATCTGGTCTTTTTCTCCTAGATCTCTAGAAACCAACAGAAGAAACGACACTCAAATCGGATGACCAGAGCTCCCAGAAATGGCCCGCAAAGGTGTGCTCCTCAACAACTTCCCTGCATAAAAATGGCTTTCCCTCAGCATAAATCTACTTTGACTATCCTCTATGTCATCAAGAAGGATTGGTTTATATATATATATATATATGAATTTGGTTTTCATCTCCCAACTTCCCCCCAAGATCTGGCCTCTTCTTGGGATCAAATCCCCCTTCAAATGGCCAAAAAATCCGAAAAAAAATGCCTAATCTAGGCCAGACTATAGGAAAAAACACCCACCCATGCACAAAAATCAAAATTATCCCCTAGGGCTGAGTGCACACTCCAATTTAGGGTCACATGGCAACATAGGTGTCCAAGCACCAACCCAAAGGGCTGGGCACTGGCCCCTAGCCTGAAATATCTGGTCTCATGGTGTATTGGTATAGGGACCGTGCCCTTAGGGTGCACCTAAACCAAGGTTCCAGCTCCCATATAAAAAGGTGGGCAAGTGTTATGGTTACACCCCCTCTATTGGAGCCTTTTGTTGATGGTACATGGCCTCACACCTTAGTATGGAGTAAAGGTTATATGTAACCAAAGAAACCATGGGCTGGGGCTTAGCCCCAGCCCCTTTCTGCCCCATACATATTACATTTCATTTTATATATTATAAAGTGGGTTTTGATACACAAGATCTATTGTTGGTGCATTGGTCATTGGACCTTTCCCCAAAACATTACTCTACCTTGTGGTCATGGGTTTGAATCCCATGAGATACAAAAATTTTAATCTACCATCCAATGATAGGGTGCCACGTGGAAGCCCATGTTTGGGCCACGTGGCACCTCTTCATTTTCCTGAAAAGTGCCACTTTTCAACATCTGAGCGGATCTGTCATCTACCCAGTCAAACTGTTGTTGTGCTGCCATGTGTCTCAATGCTACGCCAGCATGATGATGTCATGCTAAAGTCAGCATGATGACATCATGTTGATGTCATCATTGAATTTTTTGCATGTTGATCTGTTGACTTTTTACCTATTTGGGAAAATAGTTAGTGTGACAACTCTCACATACAATGTCCATTTAAGAAAGTAAATTTATGGTCAGAATCAACGCGACAAGCCGATCGCAATGGAATTGGTTTCATCTGATTCTGATAACTTTCATTTTTTAGCCTTTTATGGACCTGAGGCACCTCCTAGATCCGATTCTGGATCACACCTCCCCACTAAGGACCTTTTGGTCACCAAAAAGTTACTGACCAGTCAACAATATCGGGATAGGCCACCCGGCTTGTCCTCTGTCTCTGAATTCTATCTTGTGCACCTGTCTCATCAAGATCAATTGTAACACAATCATGACAAGTGACAGCATATTGTTAGCCATTTGAACCCTGTCACATTTTACTGAAGCCACTATCATCCATGTAGATAACATTACTAATTATAGTATCAAAAACATCACAGCAAATGAGCTGACATACCTGTAATATTTCCACAACATGAGCTTATCTTGAAGCAAACTGTGATTGATTTTCCATTCAACAATCATATCATGTTCTTGCTTAAGATCGATTACTTCATTTGAAACAATTATTGGTTTGTTGCTTGCTTGAACTGCCTTCTTTAATTGTTCCATTGTTTGAAGAGTTTTATTTTCCTTTACATGATGAGAATGAACCACATAATCTTGACCTGCTTTGGTTAATTGATATTGATTCTTTGTCCTGTAGAAGATTGCATTATGATCATATAAGTATGGACTACCTAAGACCATTCCACATTCACTTAGTGGCACTATATCACATGTTACTTCGTCCACATACTTAGATGAAATAGCAAATTTTAATGTGCATTGCTTGGTTATGTGCATTTTATGATGATTGTTTATCCATTTAAGTGTGAAAGGCTTATGGTGTACTTGTGTTTTTAAACCCAATTGCTTAACCAATTCTTCTGAGATTAGGTTAGATTGAGATCCACTGTCGATTAATGTATCAACCTTAGTGTGTCGCATGATGACCCTTATGTAAAACAAATTACTTCTACAATCAATTCCTTCACCAATTTTACATGTCATACCAACCAACGATACCTTAGATTCGTCACCCGAATCCGATCCCAAGTCTGTCAGTCGTGTTGTCGTTGCAAATGCTTGCCTCCCTTTATTTTCCTTGAACCATTTTGGCCTCTTCTCAGGATGCAATTGCCAACAACGGTCCTCATCATGCCCCTCTTTATTGCAATGATTGCAAGAGGGCTTCTTGTCCTTTCTTTCCACTGAACTTGACTTCTTTCCATGCCACTTCCTATTGTCCTCTTTCCTTGAAGAGGATTCCCCTGATACACCTTCTTTCCCTGCTTCAATATATGTCACTTGAACATAAACCTCATCAAGGTTAGTTGGTCCAAACATGAATACAATGTTTCTAATGTGTGCAAGTAAACCTCCTATATACTTCATAAGGGTTTCTTGTGTATGTAAAGGGATATCTAACAAAAATGCCATTTTTCGAAAGCCATATGTATACTCTTGCATTGTTTGTCCTTTTCTTAGTTTCAAAGATTTCCATTCAATTAATGTTTTTTCTTTATAACCCAAAGGATAGAATCGTTTCCTAAGTGCATAAATGAAACTTTTCCATGATGGAAATACATTACCCACTTGTTGTGTTTCATTTTGCAACTTACTTTTCTACCAGATGAGAGTTGTGCCTGCAAGTCTCAATGATGCCAACTTGCTCATCCTTGATATGTTGCACATTGCAGTATACCTCCATTTGTCTGACCCAATTGTCAAGTTTCTCTGCATTAACTTCACCATCAGATATGGGTAACTCAAATTTAACATCAAGTTTTAATAATGGCATTTCATTTTTATGTTTATGAACATGTTTCTTTGCATTGGATTTAGAACTTGAACTTGAAGAAAAAGGAGGTGATGATGGAGGTGAAGGAGGAATATGAGGAGGATCCTCTCCTTCTTCACTTTTTCCCTTTTAAGATTCACCCAAAACTAGTTTCTTACGTTCCAAGTAATCTTCATACAAAATCGTCATCATATATGACATGGAAAATAAATATTTTTGAAACTCTTTCTCATCCTGAGAAAGTCCCTCTTCCGATGCCATCCTCTCGCTATGAGAAGTTCTCTTTCTCAATCCAATCAATGGATTCTCTGCAACAAGTTCACCTTCACCGCAAAGTAGCTTTTCCCTGGTTAACATGCAAAACTCAAATCCAAATGTCAACTAGCTCTGATACCACTTGATCTGAAAAGATCTTTTAAATGACTATGGTTGAGTTTTTATGCATGTGTTCATTAACCAATTAAGGAAGATTTAAGAAAGAGGAAGAAGATATGAGAAGTTATCACAGCCACATAAACATGTACAGAACTGAAATGAAGCAATAAAAAACAACAAACCATAACACCAATATGATAACGAAGTTCGAAAATCTCGCCTATGTCTCCGGGCCTTTGTCTCAATGGGTGAGGCTTTATTATTTATGTTCAAAGCTCAATAAGTACATCACAGCAGTGCCAAAAGGATACAAGACTAATCTGGTCTTGTTCTCCCAGATCTCTAGAACCCAATAGAAGAAACGTCACTCAAATTGGATGACCAGAGCTCCCAGAAATGGTCCACAAAGGTGCACTCCACAACAACTTCCCTACATAAAAATGTATTTGACTTGGATTTCCCTCAGCATAACTCTACTCTGACTATCCTTTATGGACTCAAGAAGGCATGGTTTATATATATCTAAAGTTGGTTTTCATCTCCCAACTTCCCCCCAAGATCTGGCCTCTTTTTGGGATCAAATATCCCTTCAAATGGCCAAAACATCCTCAAAAATGCCCAATCTAGGCCAAACTGTAGGCAAAAACACCCACCTGTGGATAAAAATCAAAAGTATCCCCTAGGGTTGGGCGCGCGCTCCAATTTAGGGTCACATGGAAACACTGGTGGCCAAGCGTCAGCCCAAAGGGTTTCACGCTAGCCCCTAGCCCAAAATATCTTGTCTCATGGCGTAATGGTATAGGATCGTGCCCTTAGGGTGTGCCTAACCCAACGTTCTAGCTCCCATATAAAAAGGCAGGCAAGTGCTATAGTTACGCCCCCTCTATTGGTGCCTTTTTTTTATGATACATGTCCCCGCGCCTTAGTATGGAGTAAAGGTTATATGCAACCAAAGAAACCACAGGCTGGGGCTTAGCCCCAGCCCCTTTCTGCCCCATACATATTACATTGCATTTTAGATATTATAAAGTGGGTTTTAATACCCAAGATCTAATGTTGGTGCATTAGTCATTAGACCTTTCCCAAAAATGTTGCTCTACCTTGTGGTCATGGGTTCGAATCCCATGAGCTCCAAAACTTTTAATATACCATCCAATGATAGGGTGCCACATGGAAATCCACATGTAGGCCACGTGGCACCTCTTCATTTGCTCAAAAAGTGCCACTTGTCAACATCTGAGTGGATCTATCATCTGCCCAATCAAGTTGTTGTTGTGTTGCCACGTGTCTCAATGCTACGTCAGCATGATGACATCATCATGACATCATGTTGATGTCAGCATTGAATTTTTGCCCTGTTGACTTTTTACCTATTTGGGAAAATGGTCAAAGTGCGATAAATCTCGCATACAACATCCTTTTGAGAAAGTAAATATATGTCCAGAATCAAAGTGATGATCCGGTCGCAATGGAATTGGTTTCATCTAATTCCAAGAAATTTCATTTTTTAGCCTTTTATGGACCTGGGGTGCCTCCTGGATCTGATTCTAGATCACACCTCCCCACTAAGGACCTTTTGGTCTGCAAAAGGTTACTAACCAGTCAAAAATCTCAGGATAGGCCACCCGTCTTGTCCTTTATCTATGAAATCTGTCATGTGCACCTGTCTCATCAAGATCAATTGTAACACAATCATGAAAAATGACAGGATATTGTTATCCATTTGAACCCTGTCACATTTTACTGAAGCCACTATCATCCATGTAGATAACATTACTAATGATAGTATCAAAAACATGACTGCAAATGAGTTGATATACTTGTAATATTTGCACGACATGAGCTTATCTTGAAGCAAACCGTGATTGATTTTCCATTCAACAATCATTTCTTGTTCTTGTTTAAGATTGATTACTTCATTTGAAATAATTATTGGTTTGTTGCTTGCTTGAACTACCTTCTTTAATTGTTCCATTGTTTGAAGAGTTTTATTTTCCTTTACATGATGAGCATGAACCACATAATCTTGACCTCCTTTGGTTAATTGATATTGATTCTTTGTCATGTAGAAGATTTATTTACGATCATATAAGTATGGACTACCTAAGACCATTCCACATTCACTTAGTGGCGCTACATCACATGTTACCTCATCCACATACTTAGATGAAATAGCAAATTTTAATGTGCACTACTTGGTTATGTGCATTTGATGATGATTTCTTATCCATTTAAGTGTGTAAGGCTTATGATGTACTTGTGTTTTTAAACCCAATTGCTTAACCAATTCTTCTGATATTAGGTTAGATTGAGATCCATTGTCGATTAATGTATCAACCTTAGTGTGTCGCATGATGACCCTAATGTAAAACAAATTACTTCTACAATCAACTCCTTCACCAATTTTACCTGTCATACCAACCAATGAGACCTTATATTCGTCACTTGAATCTGATCCCAATTCTGTCGGTCATGTTGTCACTGCAACTATTTTCCTCCCTTTCTTTTCCTTGAACCACTTTGGCCACTTCTTGATATGCAACAACCAACAACAGTCCTCATCATGCCCCTCTTTCTTTCACTGCTTGCAAGAGGGATTCTTGTCCTTTCTTTCCACTGAAATTGACTTCTTGCCATTCCACTTCCTCTTGTCCTCTTTCCTTGAAGAGGATTCCCCTGATACACCTTCTTTCCCTGCTTCAATATATGTCACTTGAACAGAAACCTCATCAAGGTTAGTTGGTCCAAACATGAATACAGTGTTTCTAATGTGTGCAGGTAAACCTCCTATATACTTCATAAGGGTTTATTGTGTATGTAAAGGGATATCTAACATCAATGCCATTTTTTGAAAGCCATCTGTATACTCTCGCACTGTTTGTCCTTTTCTCAGTTTTAAAGCTTACCAATCAATTAACGTTTTTTCTTTATAACCCAATGGATAGAATTGTTTCCTAAGTGCAGAAATGGAACTTTTCCATGATGGAAATATATTACCCATTTGTTGTGTTTCATTTTGCAACTTACTTTTCCACCAAATAAGAGTTGTGCCTACAAGTCTCAAAGATGCCAACTTGATTTGTGTGGCCTCATCCTTGATCTGTTGCACACTGCAATAAACCTCCATTTGTTTGACCCAATTGTCAAGTTTCTCTACATTAACTTCACCATCATATATGGGTAACTCAAATTTAACATCAAGTTTTAATAATGGCATTTCCTTTTTATGTTTATGAACATGTTTCTTTGCATTGGATTTAGAACTTGAACTTGAAGAAGAAGGAGAAGAAGGAGGTGATGGTGGAGGTGAAGGAGGAATCTGAGGAGGATCCTCTCCTTCTTCATTTTTTCCCTTTGAAGATTCACCCAAAACTGGTTTCTTACGTTCCTAGTAATCTTCATACAAAACCGTCATCATCTCTGACATGGAAATGAAAGCTTTTCGAAACTCTTTCTCATCCTAAGAAAGTCCCTCTTCTGATGCCATACTTTTGTTGTGAGAAGTTCTCTTTCTTAATCCAATCAATGGATTCTCTGCAACAAGTTCTCCTTCACCACGAAGTAGTTTTTCCCTGGTTAACATGCAAAAATCAAATCCAAATGTCAACTAGCTTTGATACCACTTGATCCGAAAAGATCTTTTAAATGACTATGGTTGAGTTTTTATGCATGTGTTCATTAACCAATTAAGGAAGCTTTAAGAAAGAGGAAGAAGATATGAGAAGTTATCACAGCCACATAAACTTGTACAGAATTGAAATGAAGCAATAAAAAACAACAAACCATAACATCAATATGATAATGGAGTTTGACAATCTCGCCTACGTCTCTGGGCCTTTGTCTCAGTGGGTGAGGATTTCTTATTTCTGTTCAAAACTTAATAAGTACATCACAGTAGTGCCAAAAGGCTACAAGACTGATTCGATCTTGTTCTCCCAGATATCTAGAACCCAACAGAAGAAACAACACTCAAATCGGATGACCGAAGCTCCCCAAAATGGCTCGCAAAGGTGCACTCCTCAACAACTTCCCTGCATAAAAATGGATTTGGCTTGGCTTTCCCTCAGCATAACTATGCTTTGACTATCCTCTATGGCCTCAAGAAGGCCCGGTTTATATAGATCTAAAGTTGGTTTTCATCTCACAACTTCCCCCCAAGATCTGACCTCTTTTTGGGATCAAATCCCCCTTCAAATGGTCAAAAAGTCCTCAAAAATGCCCAATATGGACCAAACTATAGGAAAAAACACCCACCTATGCATAAAAATCAAAATTAGCCCCTAGGGTTGGGCACATGCTCCAATTTAGGGTCACATGGAAACATAGGTGGTCAAGCACATAGAAGCGTCAACCTAAAGGGTTGCGCACTGGCCCCTAGCCCAAAATATCTGGTCTCATGGTGTAATGGTATAGGACCATGCTCTTAGAGTGCACCTAACCTAAGATTCCAGCTCCCATATAAAAAGGCGAGAAAGTGTTATGTTTACGCCCCCTCTATTGGTGCCTTTTATTGATGGTATGTGGCCCTGCACCTTAGTATGGATTAAAGGTTATATGCAACCAAAGAAACCACGGGCTGGGGCTTAGCCCCAACCCCTTTCCACCCCATACATATTACATTGCATTTTATATATTATAAAGTGGGTTTTAATACCAAAGATCTAATGTTGGCGCGTTGGTCATTGGACCTTTCCCCAAAACATTACTCTACCTTGTGGTCATGGGTTTGAATCCCATGAGCTCCAAAACTTTTAATCTACCATCCAATGATAGGGTGCCAAGTGGCATCCCATGTCTGGGCCACCTGGCACCTCTTGATTTTCTCGAAAAGTGTCACTTGTCAACATCTGAGTGGATCTGTCATTTGCCCAGTCAAACTGTTGTTGTGTTGCCATGTGTCTCAATGCTATGTCAACATGATGATGTCATCATGACGTCAACATTGACTTTTTTGCCTGTTGACTTTTTACCTTTTTTGGAAAACGACCAGAGGGCGATAACTCTCGCATACAATGTTAGTTTGAGAAAGTAAATATATGGTCAGAATCAACATGACAAGTTGGTCGCAATGAAATTGGTTTCATTTGATTCCGATAACTTTCATTTTTTAGCCTTTTCTGGACCCGGGGCACCTCTTGGATCTGATTCTAGATCATGTTCCCTCAGTACTTGCAACACCAACCTTAGGTGGTGTTCATTCTCTTCCTATAATTTAGAATAGATAAGTATGTCCTCCAATAATACAATGACAAGCTTATCCAAATAATTTATGAATATGCCATTCATTAAGCACATAAATACAACTGGTGCATTGGTTAGTCCAAATGACACCACCACAAATTCATAATGTCCATACCTAGTTCTAAAGGTTGGATTACCGATGTCTTCTTCCTTGATTCTTACCTGATGGTACATCCTAATCTCAAATATATTTGAAAATATCCTTGCTCATGTTAATTGATCAAAGAGGTCATCAATTCATGGTAGAGGGTATTTGTTTTTCACCATGGCTTTATTCAGTTGTATGAACTCAATACATAGCCTCAATGTTCCATCCTTATTTTCCACAAAGCATATTGGTTATCCCCAAGGTTAAACACTTGGGCATACGTACCATTTCTTCAACAATTCTTCCAGTTGCATTTGTAATTATCTTAATTCTAGTCTACTCATTCTATAAGGTGTCTTTGATATTGGGGAAAACCCTAGTGCTAAATCAATAGAGAAATCTATCTCCCTCTTTGGTGGAAATCTAGGTATTTCTTGGAAAACATCTTCAAACTCTTTCAATACTGAAAAATATTCAAGGCTTGGCCCTTTTTTCTTTTCTAGTTCCTCCAAATGAGAAACATACAATTGGAAACCCTTCCTAAAACATCTCTTCAATTGTAAGGCTTAAATATCCCTTATAGAAATGGGTCTCAAAATTCATTTCACAATGATCTATTTTCCCTCTTTATCTATACATGTAAATGTATTGTCATGACAATATAGGACAACATGATGCTTATCCAACCAATCCATCATGATTAGGATATCACAATATCTTAATTCTATGAGATTCATATTAGTAATTGCATTTACTCCATTCATATTTATTAGACAACCTATAATTGTCTCATTGATCCTTATTTTGGTTCTAGTGGCTAGCTAAACCAAAATTGATTTTTCGAGCTTACTTTTCTCCGAATGTAATTTTTCCACTACTTTAGGATCAATGTAACAGTGAATTGATTCTGTGTCAATTAAAATAGAAACATGTTGATTAATGACCTTGCCTTCCACTTTGATCATATTGGATTGGTATTCTGCTTGTTGATCTTCTAAGGCAACATTTATTCTTGGAATACTTATTCCCATGTATTCTTCTATGGTAGCCTCTTGGATGTTGTGCATGGTCTTCATTTTGTCTTTTCTATGAGGGAAATCCTTGTACATGTGATCTTCTTTTCATTCCCAACATTTGATTGGTGATCTTCCCCTTTTTCCCAAGGAGTCTTCCTTCTTGAATTCATTCTTAGTATACTAATCTTGTTGATTTTTATTAGGGTTGTTTCTATTGAAAGGAGGTTTGAATCCCATCCTTCTCTGATCATACTTCTCTTTCTTCTTATCCTTCCACAATTTCTACAAATATTCTTTGTCATTTCCTTGCTCATACAAGTACTTAGCATTTCTATTGGTCTATGTCAAAGTTCTAAGCTCATCATATTGAATCTTATCTTTATAAAATGATGGAATTCCACTAAAAAACCTTTATATCTTTACCTTCTCATCCTTAATAAATCCCACATACTTCATCAGTCCTAAGAATTTTTTTTCATATTAACCCATGGTCATGCTCCCCAACCCGAGTTCAAATAAATATTTCATCTTCTTGTCATAGTAGTGTTCTAAAATATACTCCTTCTGAAAATACCTCTTGAAATGATTCCAAGTGATCCTGCTCTCATTAATGTGCTCCATTTTCCTCAACTAATCCCACCACATAGTAACTTTTCCATGCAAATAATAGGTGGCAATTCTAGCTTCTAGATTATAGGAGTATTTGTGCAACTAAAAGTACTTCGTGATTCCAAGAAAACATGCTTCAACCTTATATTTTCTTTCTCTTTCACCATCAAAGGATGGTGGGTTAAGCTTCCTTGGCTCTCCTTGTAAACCATCCCACTCATTTGTTCTTCTTTGATGTTTGAAATGAGACACTTTTGGACTGCTTATGGAGTCTTCAGACACATAAGACTTCTTTGTTGAGTAAGGAGGTGAGTGATGTCTATGAGCCCTTCTTGAATGAACAGATCTTTTGTAGTTGTCTCTTCTTTCATGAGATATACCTTATTCTTTGTGTCTTGATCCTAATCCATTATTGGCTTTATTTTACAGTCGATTTAGGCTTTGCATCATTTGGGAATTATTTGATTTTTTTCTTTCATAATTTTCTCATTATCTTTTTTGTAAATCTACACTTCTATTCTCAAGCTTATCATAGTCTCTATTAATGTTTCTGGCTCCACTCTACTCCTTTATCCATTATATTCTATCTCTATATTTCCATCATTAATATTTTTACCTTTGGCTTCTCTCTCATGACTGAAGGCTCCCTCTCCTTCCTTTATTTCTCAAAATTGCATTCTTAGCTCAAACGAATGTGTTTATACCCTTAATTCTACAAGAAAGTGTGCAGGAAGCATAATTTCTATTAGATACACAAAAGAAGAAACATATATACACATTTCTAGAAAAAAGACTATAAAATTATATATATTTGTTTCTTAAGGCCACCAATCATATTATTCCCAGTTGACTATGATATCTACTACTCAGAAAAATTTTCCAGGTGCTTAATTGGATTCCTTTCTCTGAAAGATTTCCAATGGATATTTGTTTTCTTAATTGTGATCTCAAAGAAAAAATTTATACCCTTCTGAATTTTTCTGGGCATTTTCCCTTTAGCAGGAGTATTTTTTCCAACATGGCCTCCATGTGGACCCTACCCATGTGTGTTGGATTATGTGGTGTTGAATTGGCTACTAACGTGGCATCAACCACCAACATACCAGGACTCTTGACACATCAAGACCCATCGGGTCTCTTACATATTGAATATCGAGTATCATAATCTGCCTTGTATTATCACTCAATATTTATGATATTTGGAAGTTAAGGCATCAAACCACTGGAGAATTGGCCCACCAGTGTATCAATACTTTGTGTAAAATATATTCAACAAGGTTATTCGATGTCGGTCTGGTCCACCAGACCACCGCGCCAACTTCCATACTCTCATATTCTCGACTCCAGTCCAGTCCAATTGTCGATCCATTGGGGCATAGACCCACCAGCCAATGGAGACAATGCTATAATACACCTTTACCAAACATATATGGTCCGGTCCACCAGTCCCACCGAACACCAGGAAAAAATATTACATTTCGCGCAGGCTCTGCAGGGTTTTGTGGCTCTCTTTTCACATAAAAATAATAAAGGGTTGTCTTTGATTATAAACAAATCATTTTCACCTCCTCACATTCATGTGGGATAAATAAGGGTAACTCCCCATCATATATCAACAACAAAGAACCCACACTGAGGATCGATCGATGGTTGTTGAGTGTCAATTTTCTAAGAGGTATAACTGTCAAGCCTGCGTCCAAATTGAGCAAGTGAGGGATCAATGGAAATCCAATGCCATGGAGGTCAACTTAGATCTGATTTCCAGGGTTGAAATATAATTTTTAAACCACAAAAATTCCCCCTCGGACATTGTCCAATATCCATTAATTGATTTCACTTCCAGAACTTATGTCCTGGCATGTAGCAGGTCCTTCAAGGCTCAATGTTGCAAACCAATAGGTATGGTACCACTATGTAACATACTTGGACCCCCATTATGGGACATGCTAATTCCAGAGCACCCTTTAAGATGCTCTGATACCAAACTATTACATACTTGAACCCCCAGTCTAATCCACACTACCTAAAGAAACCTCTTCTTGAACTGGTTCAAAAAATATGATACCAAACAACTAAATAAAGAAGGCATGAAAGAGTGCATTCGTTAATCAAAATTCATGTTAAAGTATGAAAAAAAGAGAAATATGTCATGCATACCAATATCTAGAATGCAATCATATTATAAATACATGTCTCAGAGATAATAATCAATTTGCATCATAAATAATTAGGTATAAGCAGAGAAACACATAACAAAGAGAACTTATCTTTAATGAAACCCAATCACTAACTGGTTGTATACCAAGGACATTCCACCCAACCTTATAAAATGGTGTTCCAAGTCTCAACAATGGGTCATCCCTAAGCCAGGGCTATGAATCCACAAGGACGAGTTCCAGAGTGACACTCAACTTCCCAAACTAGTTAGCACTGAATCACTTAAATGTTTCTCAACACACAATAATCCAAAGTACACCAACTCTATTCTCTCCATCCCCCACCACTCAAAGACAATGAACCCCCTTCACTACCATGCAATCCCTCTAGTTTTCCACTTTTTTCTAGGGCTCCAATACATCTGGTACAGAATCTCAATTATAGAACTCTCAGGATTCATAGTTGTGGGAAAGGTTTCTCATCATGCCAATGCATCCATGCACTCAATAATTAATTTATGATGGAAATACACTAGTAATTTCTACATCCAACCAATTATGGTTGTTGTCCCTTAGAAATTGATTCCTCTTTTCCCAAGAAAAAAAAGAATGAACAAGAAGAGAGAATTATAGAGAAATCACTCCAAAAAAAAATTGATTCACAATTAAAATGGCCATCCAAACAACCAACCAACAATCAAGAACATGATTTAAATAGAAAGGTGCTCCAAGGATAGTGTGGTCTCCCCAATAGACTCATGTTACCCCTCATGTTCACCCCAACACAAACATGGGTGGTAATCAATTAAACAAATCATAAAGCTTAAGCCTTGTGGCTCCCCCCACTCTCGTGGAATCATACCCCCCTATAACTCTTGTCCTTGTTAGTCCTGCAACCAGTGATGTAATTTTATTATTGAAATGTTCAAAGCATTACATTGTTCATAAGAACTATGTCCCCTTTCATTTTTATAGGCACTTCAGACTTTCATCAAATAAAAAAATTACATTATTAAATCGAGGACTCAAAATTGGGGTATTACTAGTTAGAATAATCCACCAACAAAAATATGATTAAAATTATTAAAAACACTATAACAGACCATCAAAGGAACTAACATTTATCCCTACCAAATTCCTTATGAGATGATAGAGTAACACCCAAATCTTCCTTAGGAAACTCTCCTTTCTTCTTAGTATATGGACATGAAACTATTTTTCCAACCCATACTTTCTTGCCTTCTCTGCAATTATCTCATTCTATCTAAGAATCGGAATTTCCCATCATGAAACAAATAATAAATGCTCTCCTCAAACTAGATGATGAAATGAAAAAATGTAAAAGAAAATTAACACAACATCAAGAATCGATAAAGTGTTGGTTTGATAAAAACCTCTATTGGCAGCAAATATTTCCAAGAGGGAGATGTAGTTCTCAAATGGGACAAAGCCAATGAAGTAAAAGGAAAACACACTAAGTTCCAACAATTGTGGCTATGTCCATATCAAATTTACATAAATATTGGATCAGGAACCTTCATATTTAAGACATTGGAAGGGAGATCGAGGAACTCGCTGTCAATGGTCAGATTCTCAAGAAATATGTCTCCTAATAGCTGTGTACATACTAGGTCTCTTTGATTTGTGATTTTCTTTCAAGTATTTTTACATTTCCTTTAGAATTAGGGTGTATAGTTATGTTAATCATTTTGATTTGTTCTTTATTTTACTTCCTATCTCATTTTCCTACATAGGCAATTGCTAATTCATCCTCATTATTCTCATGTAGCTTCAGATCGAACAATAAGACTGCATATTGGATTAAATTTGTGTTTCTTTGTACGTGGCCTTCAATTGATCTAAATGAGAAACAAACCTTGCATAGATACACAAGATTCATCGAGCATAGGAAATGGTGAGACTCAAATAGAAGTTTACCATTCCCATTCAACCTAGAGGGAACCTAAGGTTGTGAGAAGTAAATTCATCTTGGTTATTTCCGAAAATGGGCTCTTGCACCTATGTTATCACTCTCATTCTAAGCTTGTGGGCTCTAATAGTAAGTATAAGTTAACAACTAAAGGTGACCTTTGAGGAATATCTGTGAAATATTGTACACTCCACATAAACACATTGATCTTGCCTGAGATTTCCCTAGGTAGACCCATAAGGGAAATTTATTGACTTTGCCAACATATAAAAGAAACTCTCATATCACCCTGCTTTCTTGACACCCAATTTGCAAAATCAATTCCTATATAAAAAATATATAAGGGTGAAGCTAAAGAAAGAATTTGAAGAAAGTTGAAAGCATCGGAAATGGTGTGGGAAGTACAAGTAAACTCATCAGGGCTATGGACGTTCGTTGGCAGGGTGGCCATGCTTATATGATACCGACGAAACTTTGTCAAGGATATGGACGATTGTTGGTAGCAAAGAAATTCATGGAGAAGAGAGATGAGGAAAACACATCAGCATAAAGTTGGTTACCATTACCCCTTTGTGGTGTCACACCCTCTCAAGGTTCATGTACATGTTTCAAAATAGAAAGAATCAAACTCATTTTATTTCACAGGAACTATTCAAAGGCACATGTGCAGATTGTCATAAATACCCTATATTTCAGTAATAAAAGATATATGATGTGGGATCTGTGACACAGGTGAACATAAAAAATATACAGACAAGGACCTAAACAACTATTACAACTTGAAGGTACATCCTGAGGCAAATATAGCTGGTTCTTCCCAGCTTGCCATTTTTTGTGCCCCCCACAACTACCCATTGATATTCTTTCTTTCGTGGAATTCCAATGGGTTCCCCTATCAATTTTTTGAGAAATAATATTTTCTCACTACTAAATCGGATAGGTATTTACAGAGGAACTACTATTATCTCCATGTAGTCCCAAATTATTGAAGGAAAGCTACACTAATCATCGGTCTCTTGAGGTTTCCTAAGACTTTCACTAGCTCCTTTCCTCAACCAAAATCAGTTATAACATCCTTTTCAAAGGCTCTCCTGGGATGATAAATTTAGTATGCGCCCATGTGACCAAGTCTGAGGGGCTATCAAAACGTTACTATATGGAAACTCCCAATCGAAAAGGACAAAAATGTGAATACCAAACAATTTCCCGAAGTTCAAAAGCCAAAATGCTATCAGATACCCTTTATTGAAGAATTGACATTGGGTTTTACCTTGTACAAGTTATTAGAACATACCAAAGTCTAAAGATCATTTGTTTTTGGACTCTTATTTGTCGGGTTTTACCCATTGAAAAGAATAGTATGCAACACCCAACTTTTTTTGAAAGATTCCTTCTGACAAGCTTTTACCGATAGTTAGTGGGTCTTCCTTAACGAACATATGCTAAACCTTGGTATCCTATCAAATGGTGATTGGTCCTAAAGCTACGACAAAGGAAATAGGAGTCAGGGACATGTGGTTTAACCCCTTGGGTACCAATTCACACAATTTTCATAATATTCTCAGGAGTGCCACATAACCTTGGTTAACCTAATAGAAAAAGACACTTAATCATCTCCATGTATAACACTTTTCCTTTAGAAATTTGGATTTCAAGATACTGAATATTCCTTCATGGAATCCCTGTAGGAACAAAATTAATCATGCATGCTAGTTCCTTCCGAGAGCTATCATTTCCAAATACTATTCTTCCAAAGTCCTTCCTTCCCGAAGTCCTTTCTTTTTGAAGCCTTATTATCCCAAAAGAGTTTCATCCCAAAATATTGTAGAAAGATTACCTTTCCAAAACCGCAACTTGTAATAGGTTTTTCCTCAATCTAAGGTACTATATGTAATACAATATGAAGAAACATGAATATCCAATAGATATCAATGTAAAACCAAAACATTGAGAAGAGAAACACCATAAATGATACCTTTATTCAAACAAAGCAATGTTCACTTGCCTCTTTGACGGGGGAACCTCCATCATATCAGAGTTATATTACAATAATTCTCAAGACAAAACTTCGCATGCATCCTACTCTTATTTATACTAATTCTATCTTCTAAAGAACATTCTAGAGGAAGATAATTCTAGAAGCGAAAACTTATATTAGATCTTCTTACATTGACTTGTTCACACTTTTTAAATAGGCCTTATAAACTAATGTTGGCCTTTATTACATGGAAAATATATTACTCTACTTATGTGAGGGGTTAGAAGGTTAGGTCCCTAACATGCCCCCCCCCTCCCCCTTGAAAAACATCCTTGTCCTCAAGGATTGAGATGAGGAAATTGTTGCAGAATAGTGGTGAGCTCCCAAGTGACATCTTCTGGAGAACACTAACACTTCCTTGACGGTGCACTGATGGAGACGATGCTCGCGTTGATCCAAGAATTCTTGGGGCTGCAACCAAATGGAACCTTCTTCATCAAACTTAGGGAGATTGGTTTGAGTTTGGCACTTAGTTCCAATCACATTCTTTAAGCATGAGACATGAAAAACATGATGGGTATTAGAATCACTAGGAAAAGCTAATCGATAGGCCACAAGCCCCACTCGCTTGAGAATTGTCTAAGGACCATAAAATTTGGGAGCAAGCTTCTGACAATTTTTATCTTTGAGTGAAGTCTACTTGTAATATTGTAGATGAAGAAACATCGGGTCCCATTCAACAAATTTACATTTGGAATGACCTTGATCGATTTGTTTCTTCATGTGATTCTAATCCATCACCAAATTTTCTTTGAGGGTACGAAGAATGCCCTCGCGTACTATATTATTTTTGTCAACCTCCTAAACCTTCAAGACACCTGGAATGTATGAGAGAACTGACTATGGATTTTGTCCACATACTGCTTCACAAGGATTCATGCGAGTAGTTTTATGGCAAGATGTGTTGTACCACCATTTGGCTAGGGGTAACCACTAATCCCATTGAATTTTTTGGCCAGATGCAAAACACCACAAATTTGTTTCCAAACACTTGTTGACAATTTCAGTTTGGCCATCATTTTGGGGGTGATAGGTGGTGTTGAGATGTAATTGGGTGCCATGTAACTTGAAAAATTCTATCCAAAAAAATTTGGTGAACATGGGATCTTTGTCATAGACAATAGAATGAGGAATGTCATTAAGTTTGAAGATATTATCCATGAAAACTTGAGCCATGGTGGATGTAGTGAAGGGATGTTGAAGAGCACAAAAATGAGCATATTTTGAAAGATGATTAACTACCACCATGATGACTGACTTATTTCTAGATTTAGGTAGGCCCAAAATGAAATCCATAGAATATAACGCGAAACAGAAGGGGGAATTGGAAGTGGTTGTAGTGTTCCTAGTGCTTTGACTTTTTATCCCTTGTTGCATTGACCAAAATCACATTCAGCCAAAAAGGTTCAAACTTCATATTTCATACCATCCCAGAAAAAAGAACATTTGACCCTTTCATAGGTTTTGGTAAACCTTGAATGCCTAGTTCTAGGTGAAGCATGAAGCTTAGAAAGCACTGTGGATTTAAGTTGTGATTGTTTTCTTAAATATAGATGAACTTTGTAGTGAAAATCATTATTTTGTAAAGAGTACCCTGGAGAAGCTAAATAATTTTCTCGCAGTTATTGGATTAGGCAAGAAAGTTTGGGTTTTGTAGTCATTCCCAACGAACAACTTGGAGCCAATCTAGTACAATGAAGGAGAGGGAAAAAATGGGCCCTTCTTCTTCATACTTTTGGGAAATAGCATTGGTGACCACATTTTATTTTCCCTTCTTGTAAATGATCTCATAATCATATCCAAATAGCTTGGTTACCCATTTTTTTTTCTACGAGGATTAAATTCTTTGTTCCAGAAAATACTTTAGGCTCTAGTCATCAGTTTCAATATGGAAGTGTTTCCCCAATAGATAAGGATTCTAGAGATCCACGACATGTAGAATAACCAACATTTCCTTTTCATAGATTGATTGACCCAAATGTCTATCTAAAAGTTGTTTGATAGTGAACGCCAAAGGCCTGCCATATTGCATGAGGATTGTTGCAATTCCTTTTCCTGAAGCATCACATTCCAAGAAAAAATTATTTGTGAAGTTTGGAAGTGGTAGGACATGCATCTTTCACATAGACTCTTTCAAGGCATGGAAGGATTGATCAGTTGTTGGAGTCCAAGCAAAGGAATTATTTTTAAGGAGAGCAGTGAGAGATGCTACAATTTTTCCATAATTATTAACAAACTTGCAATAATAATCTATTAAACCCATAAAACCATGCAAGCTCTTAATATTTTTAGGGTGAGACCAATTCTTCATAGCTTCAATTTTCTTAGGATCCACCCTTACACCATCCTTGCCAACGATATGACCCAGGTAATTCACTTCTGAGGCTCCAAAGGCACATTTAGATTGTTTGAGGAAAAGTTGGTGTTGAGAGAGTATATGGAGAACTTGATCCACATGGGAGAGGTGGGATGTCCAAGTTTTACTATAGATGAGAATATCATCAAAGAATACTAAGACGAAATGAAAAAGAATATACCTTTCTTTTCTGCAAATCTCTTTACAACAAGTCTAGCATTGTACCACTTTTTGCCTCCATCTTATTCCTTCAACTTGTAAACCCATTTATTATGCATGCTCTTTTTCCCGCATGCAACTGAACCAAATACCAAGTCTAGTTATTTTCCAGGGAATAAATTTCCTCTTTCATGCCTTGCTCCCACTTATTTTTAGTGTCTACCTGCATTGCCTCTTCATAACGTTTTGGTTCACCATAATCAATCAACAATAAATAGTACAATGAAGGAGAGTATCGTTGGGGGTCTACTTAACCTAGTAGATATTCTAATAACACTTGCAGGAGTTTGAGGTACCTTTTTCTCTTGTTGTTGTACATTTTGATTTGTTGGTACCTTTGGAATTTCTTTTTCAGTGATCTCATCAAGCACTGTGTATTCTAGTTTTTCTTTTTCCTGTTTCTTTCCCTGCAAATGATCTTTGTAAATGAACTTCTCTTTGAATATGACATCTCTACTCCTAATAATTTTTTGATTTTCATAATCCCATAAGAGATAACCAAAATCATTAACATTGTATCCAATAAAGGTACACTTCTTGGATTTTTCCTCAATCTTTGTTCTATTTTCTTAATCAATATGGAAAAATGATTCACAACCGAAAGTCTTAAAAAAAGAATAGCTTACCTTTTTACAGGTCCACGACTCCTCTGGAATTCCACCATCCAAAGAGCTTGAAGTTCMTTTGTTTATTAAGTAAACAAAAATATCTACAACTTATGCCCATAATTGTAAGGGAAAACTAGCATGCAATCTCATACTCCTTGCATGCTCCATGATTGTCCTGTTCATCCTTTCTGACACACCATTTTCTTGTGGTGTTCTTAGAACTGTCTTCTCTCTACGAATCCCATGGTATCAATAGTAATAATCAAACTCCTTGCTGCAATATTCACCTCCATTATCTAATCTGAGACACTTCAACCTTTTTCATGTCTCATTCTCAACCAAAGCTTTCCATTTCTTAAAAGTATCAAAAACATCAGATTTTTTTTGAATGCAATAAACCCAAGTTTTTCTAGTTGCATCATCAATAAAAGTAACATAATAATGAGAGACACCAAGAGATGATACATGAGTTGGTCCCCATACATATGTATGCACAAGTTCTAACTTTTCATTCTTATTTACCTTTCCAACTCTGAGAAATATGACTCTCTTTTGTTTTCCATAAACACAGTGCTCACAAAAATCCAAATCAATTTGCTTAATATCTGGAAACAAATTTATTTTATGAAGTATCTACATGCCTTTCTCACTCATGTGTCCAAGCCTAAGATGCCATAGTGTTGTATCCACTCCTGTAGAAGCCAAAGAGATATAAGAAGTAGTATTACTAGTACATAAATACAATGTACCTACCTTCTCTCTTTTTTCTATCCCAATGATCCTTTAGTGACCTTCCACGCCTTATCTGTAAATATGGATATACAACCTTCACTTTCCAATTGCCCTATTGAAATTATATTTTTTATTAGATATGGTACATGTCTTACCTCTTTCAATCACCATTGGTTTCCATTCTTTTTCTTTATTTTTACTTTTTCCATTCTAACAATTTTGCATGGTGCATCATCACCCAAGTAAACTTGTCCAAAATCACCTTGAAAATAATATATAAAATGTTTCCTATAGGGTGTGGCATGAAATGAAGCCCCTGAATCTAGTACCCAAGACTCAAAAATATTATCTACAGAAAGAATCAAAACATCTTGTAACACATCACCTGTTACATTTTCTTTCTGATTTTTCTCCTGCCGTCCATCTCTTTGTTTCTTTGGAACTATGTAGTCTTTCTTTAGATGTCCTTTCTTCCCACAATTACAACACTCTATCTTTCCCAGTATGGATTTGGATCTGTCCTTCCTAGAATTCCCACAGTTCCCTGAGCCCTTTCCTCTATCCTTTTTTCTTCCCCTGTTCTCCATCTTTAATGCATTACCTGATGTTGCAGTTGTGTTTTTTCGTTGCATTTCCTTGCTAAGGATAACACCAACAACATCATCAAATTTTCAAGTGTTTGAACCAGAGAAAAAGTTACTTACAACCATGACCAAGATATTCCAACTTTTTGGCAATGAGCACATGATTAGAAGAGCCCTGACCTCATCATCAAAGTCCACTTTTACAGAACTTAGCTAATTAGTAATCGTATTAAATTCATTTAAATGAACTACAACGGACCCACCTTCTGACATCTTCATATTAAATAATCTCTTCATTAAAAATACCTTATTGGATGCCGAGGGTTTTTCATACAATTTAGCCATTGCTTCCATCATCTCCTTCATTATCTTTTCATTCAAAATATTGAAAGCTATCGACGCTGCCAGGCTCAACCGTATCATTCCTAGTGCCTTTCTACCAAGAACCTCCCATTCTTCATCCTTCATGGTCGTCGACTTCTTTTCTATTCCACCCAATGGTAGGAATAGATCCTTTTGATATAAATAATATTCCATCTGCATCTTCCATAACTAGTATTTTTGGCCGTTAAATTTCTCTACCCTAAAATTTACATATTCCTCCATTGCTCCCACTCAAACCAGGAACCCTCTTTTCCTACGAGTTACCTTCCACTTTGATACTAGCTGTTAGAAAAATAGGATCGCAGAGCAATAAAATAAAACATAGAAGGCACACAATATAAAGGAGACATGGATATACGTGGTTCACCCAATGTGGGCTATGTCCAGCATATAAATTGTCAGGTCCTTCCTTTTTATTATCCAACAAATGAAGGGATACAACCTACAACACACCCATTGTAACTTCCTCTTCTTTCTCTCATGGTCTCCTCTCTTAGAATAGAATATTCGCAATGATGCACAACTAGAATACATTTCCCTCATAAAATAGGGTTTCCTTATAGGGAAAAAACCCTAACATAACTTCTATCGTCAGATATGTGACCTTATAATGAATGGTCCAGATTTACTATGAAATTACAATATGCATTTACAAGGCAATTTTTCCTTCGGGGGCCTATTGGGTATGTGTTATATTCTTTGCACGAGTAGTAGTGTTTGAGCGTCTATGCTAGGTGTGTAGGGGGGTTAGAGGGGGGGGAGCTAGGCCGCGCGGGTTCGGGAGAAGCGCCCCCGAAAATATTTTTCGCACTAGGACAACATATTTCCGGGACCACATGATATTTAGGTGATTTTTTTGGAACATGGTTTTTTGCTGATGGTTTTCTATTTCCAGTTAAGGAATTAGGGTTTTGGACTAATCCAAGTCATTGGGTTAGGGTTTTGGATGCCGCTGGCTTCTATATGTATATTGTATTGTAAACAATGTAATAGAATGTATGAATATAATATATGTTGGTTTTCCCGGTTTGGGTTTCCAGGTGAAAAATCTCTATGTAATGTTTGTATTTGCCATTGTATGTTTTCTGTTCTTTTTTGAATATCAGTTTGCAATAGATATTTTACAAGGTTAGAATTTACATTTGGTATCAGAG
>ML841489.1:0-20488 GCA_009831015.1 Picea engelmannii | reverse complement strand
TGTCACCTTTGTGACACTAAGAAGGTTGAAGATGAAAATCACTTTCTCTTAGATTGTCCAACCTATACCCATATTAGATCTCATTTTCAAAATATTGATCACACTACCAACCTTCCTAACCTCTTGACTCAACAAAAGTATGGTGATCTTGGAAAGATTCTCTTAATGCTTTTCGAGCACATAAACAAAATTCTAAAGAATCACAAGTAATTGCTTACCCTCTTAAGGTCCGATAGACCAATTAGGTCTTAGTGGACGTTAATCATCATCATCATCATATTAATGTGATTAAAAAATACATGTCAAAAAACATAAGTTAAAAAATAATATGTATATTAATTTCAAAGACTCAATAATCTTATAATAATCCTATAACAAGGAAAAAAACTTTATATATTAACAATATATACTCTACAATAAATAAAAATAATGTTATATAAAGGGTGGGAGGGAGACATTAATAGATAAAATCTATTATAATAATAGATTTTAAATCTATTAATACTCCCCTCCCACCCTCTAAAATATATATCATCCTATATTCATATATTTTATTTATTATAATAATAGATTTTATCTATTAATACTCCCTCTATTAATACTCCCTCCCACCCTTTAGAATATATATCATCCTATATTCATATATAACCAATTGCCTAGAATAAGTACACATTATAATGTTATCCCACCCTTTAGAATATATATCATCCTATATTCATATATAACCAATTGCCTAGAATAAGTACACATTATAATGTTATATACAATAGAATATATATTATCCTATATCCATATATAGCCAATTGCCTAGGATAAGTACACATTAATGTGATAAAAAAAATAACATACACCAAAATAAAATACAAGATAAAAAAAATAAAAGATAAAATTTATATTATTATCTTTTTCAATTTAATCAACTACCACATTAAATTTATATTATTATCTTTTTCAATTTATTGTACTACCACATTAAGAATACCCCATAGTATTCATCCACATCAATGGTACAGTAACAAAATGAATTGAAATAACTATGTAAAACATTTTAGGACGCCGAAGTCAATAAGGTGTCATCCACTATATTATCACATCATACAATGTCTCATAAACCATATACGACATGGATGTGAACAAAAGACTGGACCAAATTAGTGTCACATTAGTGTGACCTGTAATAATTACATTATTAATGTTAGCCCCTCTTACAATCCATTTACATGAAACATTCAAGAATGGGGTCTCTTCAAACAATAATCAATAATCACATTATTAATGTTAGCCCCTCTTACAATCCATTTTCATGAAACATTCAAGAATGGCGTCTATTCAAACAATAATCAATAATGCAACGACCGCAAAAATAAAAATCTTAAAGAAGTGGAATTGTTTACAACGAAGAAAATCCAAATACGGTTGACTGGCCCAGTCTTATTAAATCAGAACAGAAATTACAGAAAAATATATGAATTTTAGAATATAAATAATAAAAATACCTAAATGCCATCCCTAGTATCCTGTTGAGCTGTAGATTCTTTGCTGCATAGTATTGTATATATGCAGAAGAATCCTAATCTGTATATATGCAGAAGAATCTTATTATTATTATTACTTATGTATATATTCTTTTATTACTTTGCCAGAAAATTAGAGTACATTCACGCAGAAAAGCTGTATCAGCGTCAGCAACGACAGGCAATTATAGATATCATATCAGAATGGTCGGCTCGGTATATCTATCAAAATTCAATATTAATATTTATTCAAATTCAATTTAAAAATGTTTCAATTTGCTATTGCTATGGAGTGTGTTGTTAAGGCATTCCATGATATTAAAGTTATTGGTTCGAAATCTGTGAAAACAAAAAATCCAATATTCAAGCTAGTTATAATCCCCAAAAGTTACCAACAAACTAACAAACAAAAAAAAATCAATTTAAAAATAAATAAATAAAAAACATATTCATCATCTTTTTATTCTAATTATGAAATTTTAATATGAAAAGACTATTCATAAATTCATCATTGATACCAGAGTTTTTGGATAGATATGATATTATTAAGAAAATTGAATGGAATATGAAATCTTGAGTCCTTGGAGGTTATTATCAACAAAGGATTACACCACTTTTCCCCAGAAAAAGAATGATAATATTAGAAATCCAGGGGAAATATTTTATTGGATGTCGCCTGTGGAAAATAATCTACTGATTGTAGAAATAAATGTGAGTTCGATGATTCCGGTACAGGGACTACTGTTCTCTGGGACTCGAACAGATGACCAGCGATTGATTCAGGATTTACCCAGGAAGTAGTATTGTCTTGTAAACTCTCGGCGAAACCTGCAACAATATCACCGTACTCCCACCAGTACTCTGCATGCAGTAACAGTGGCGTCTGAGCGTTCATCATCTCGGGAACTTGAAGTTCCTCAGCCATTCTGCATGGGATATGACTATTTTCTGCATTAAACAGAAAACTGGGTTGCTCAGATTCTTCTTCCTTGACATGCTTCAATGGGACAGAGCCGGCCTGTAGTTCTTGTTGGATTGGCTTTCCGTCCTCTGAAGGCTTTAGGAGGCCTCCTGCTTCGTTATTCTCGGCTACAGGAGGTATCTGTGGTAGTGGTAATGCTTCTGAAATAGGCCTGTGCGTCGCGGGGTCGAGTCCCATGCGCTTCAGCTTCTTTTTGATGTGGGTGTTCCAGTAGTTCTTTATCTCGTTATCGGTTCGCCCAGGCAAAAACGTAGCAATCTTCGACCACCTGTATAAATATACTCTTTCATATTAAAACATGTTCATTTTCTCTCTGTTTATAAACTTTGTAACTTTCAGCTTTGCAAATTCTGATACAAACCAAGATTCATAAACTTTTTGTGACTTTCAGCCTTGCAAATTCTGATACCAAACTATGACCTCTGTTTATAAACTTTGTAACTTTCAGCCTTGCAAATTCTGATATCAAACCAAGATTCATAAACTTTCTGACTTTCAGCCTTGCAAATTCTGATACCAAATTCTGATTTATAGGGATTTACAATTTATTTGTGTGTAAGTTTCTATCGTTAATCATAATTAATTAGTTAAACTTTCTGAAAAAACAGTGTGGGAGTTTATGAAACATCCAAAGTTTTCAGTGAACACTTCACCCATCATCAAGGACAAATAAAATAGTAATTGTAGATGGAGTGTCCACTAGATAATTGTTGAAAAAATTATATTTGGCGTTTATTCATATAAGAATTTATCTTTTTTATTGTTTATTCATACATTTTGATAGGCCTAATGGTTAAGTAGATGTGTTTTTTTCTAAAAAGTTACAAGTTCAAATCCAAAAAAATATATATATACTTTAGTAAACTTTACCAATAAAATAACTAAACAAAAGAAGTCTAATACACAAATTTAATATCTGACTTATTTATTTACTAATCAATATCAAAGAAACATTACTAACAAAACAAAATATTTGAATTAAAAAATGAGAAAAACCACTCTATTGACGCTACATAGTTTTGAACATTCATTTAATTGATAATGGAAAATAAAAACTATTTTCCGTCATTATTATTGAAAAAACAAAAAATCCTACTACCATCAGAAAATAATTTACTGTGTTCATTAGATCCAACTTTACATAGATTAAAAGGTTTTGTTTAGTTTTATATACAGCAGTTCCAATAACAGGTGTTTATCAGTATCGAACCTGTTACCAACATGCGAATGAATATCTATAATGAGCTTCTCCTCGGACTCTGAAAAAACTCCCCGTTTCAAATCGGGACGAAGATAATTCGTCCATCTCAGCCTGCAACTCTTTCCGCATCTCGAGAGCCCTGCAATGCAAGTCAATGAACATTAAGTTTACAGCAACAACCATGAAACCTTCCATTCCGAGAGGTTTTTAAGCAACGAATGGCTATAAATTACCGGCAAGCTCGGGAACAGTGCGCCAGCAGCATTGGCCATGAGTGGCCAGGAAATTGATGAGCTTCTTGTCTTCTTCTGCAGTCCAGGGGCCCTTCTTCAATCCGACCTTATCGCAGCAGGGCTTTCTTCCCATTCTCAACTACAGACCAGAAAATATAAGAAACAAGAAATCTTCGTTCGTTTCTTCGTTCCTGCAGTTTTAATGGCGGAAACCGATGATGGGCCAGAGAAATTCACAGAAAGGCTTCTTGCAGTTTTAATGGCGGAAACCGATGATGGGCCAGAGAAATTCACAGTTGGGCTCTGAGAAAAAGCTTCAATGGTTACCTTCACAGCTGCAACAAAATGACATATTTCAAGCTCCAGATAAAGACGACAATGCCGCCGTCTGGTGTACCATGATTGGAATACACACCTTATTATCATGTGATTTAAACAAATATGAAATGAGAATGCAAAAGATTACCTCTACCTTGCTTGCATTTCATGCACCACGCGATTCATGGCGGCTATCACTTCACGCAGTTTGTCTCACTCGCTGTGACCCCCGACGCACACAACAATTGCCTGACCTCAAGTCCTCCCCACGAATTGAAAATCCAAAACAGTCAATGAGATTCCGCATCTCACGTTAAAATAAGTAGATTTTTCTGTCAAATGCCTGGCCGCCTATTCTTAAAATCTATCACCTCACTGACGGCGCAGTCACTTGCCGGTAACTTCAAACAACGGGCTCGATATTTTGTAATTTTTCTACCGAAAGAATCGGATGGTAATTTGGTGATTTTAAAAGGAATCTTACATAAACGTTTTTTATTCTATATGCGATCGCAATTGAAAAATATTTATTATCAAATTTTAATAAATTGAAAATTTATTAGAAGAGTATAAACAGCCACATGATTGTGGTTAATGAACCCGGAAAGGCTGATTTCATTTACAAACTCTAATTAGGGTTTATCTTAGAGTTTTGGGATGAAAAAAAACAGTTCTCTTCTAGTTAAAAGGCATAATTACCAGAACTTGTGTAAGTGGATTCATGAAAGAGGTTCTAAATGGCAGGGTATTTAACTCTGCCCATTTGGAGAACACAAAGAGTGGTTAGCCAAAGTCTAAAACTGATAAAATAGGAAGGCTTCAAGCAAAATGAAGCAATCTGAACTTGACAATGAGGTGTTTTATATATATTAATGTTTGCTAATTAGGTAAAAATGTCAATCATTAATAATGGCACTAAAATATTAATCATATTAAGTAAATGTGAAAAAGTAAACAAGGAAATGTAATTATTAAAAATTGTAAGAAAGTTATGAACATGAAATCTCATTCATTGATTTAGGAGGACGACTAAGAATATGCCACCATCTTCAATTAAAAGATCATTAATTGTGCCCATCTTCAATAGGTGTACTATTTTCTGCGTAATAAATTATTGACTTTGTCTAGCTGTTCTATAAATTTACACACTATTTTTTGTTATTCAAAATCTATTTTTTAATGCAGAAATAGATTCAGCACGCTGAAAAACTTCTCAGACACTAGGATTATGCAGAAATAATCACTCAAATCTATTTGTCTAGCTGTTCTATAAATTTACACACTATTTTTTGTTGTTCAAAATCTATTTTTTAATGCAGAAATAGATTCAGCACGCTGAAAAACTTCTCAGACACTAGGATTATGCAGAAATAATCACTCAAATCTACTCACCTGATTTAGTATAATGTTTAACCTACAACTAAAAGATTTGTTTCTCTTTCTTAAAAATTTAACAAATACATTAAAAGAAAATACTTTTTTAAATTAGTAAAAAAAACAGGCTAACAAACAAAAATAAATAAATTATAATAATAAAAAAACAAAAAAAAAAATTATAATATAAAAAAACTTTATTTTAAAATTTTTAATCTACTTTAAATCAGAGATGGTTTTAAGGATGGAAATGTGTTTTAAAATATAGAAATCTTGGTTATTAGTAGTCTAATATGTGATAGAGTTCATTTGATTGGTCAATGTTTTCAGCCCACTCCTCTAGCTCTTCATAGGACAAAAGAAGAATATGCCAACTATACAATATTTGGCAATAGTTTTGTAAAAATATTCAAATTTCTAAGGATTTTATATAGAGATTTTTTTAGAGGATATTTGTCACGGAGAAATTGTTGGACTCTTGATTTAAGTGATTATTTATGTAGATTCCGAGTGCCATGGGAGTTTTTCAGCATGTTGAATCCATTTCTACATTCAGAAATGGATTTTGAACAAAAAAAAATAATGATTCTTGTAAATTTATATGGCCGGATTCATGTCAAAAAAGCCATTTTTAACCCTAACCCTAATTTTTGTGATAAAAGTAAAAACGATCATTTTATTCTATTGTGATAAAATAATTTTATTGTACAGAATTTGGGCCAATCATTTTTAAAGGTAAAACATGGAAAATTAACCATATACAAAATTTAGCCTCTAAAATTTTGGCTTTAAATACTTTTAAATTACAAAATTGAATTTAAAAAATCAAAACAAAATTTTACTCTTTCTAATGCCGTAGGTTAAAGATTATAGAAATGAAGATTTTTTCCTAGGATATTTGCCCGAAATCCGGTCATAAATTGTTAGATTCATAGATTTAAATGATTATTTATATAAATCCTAGTAGTTTTTCAACATGCTGAATCTATTTCTGCATTCAGAAATGAATTATAAACAACAAAAAATAATGATTAGTGTAAATTTATAAAAAATTCATTTTATAGAACAACTAACCAAACCCAAACCCAAACCCTATTTTTTTACCTAATTTTTGTAAAAAATAATAAAACATACTTTACGTTACATATAATAAAAAATACTCTCAAAAAATCTTTCCCATTTTTAATTCATTCCTCCCCTTTTCCCTTTCCTGATTCCTCCCTTTTTCCCTTTCCTCCGTCTGTCTCGGAATATCAAAACTAACGCGCACGATACTTAAATAAGTCACCGTCGGCTTCATGCGAAACTTCCGGTCGCTTCCTTTCCAGTCAATTGACGGAGCAAGCGGGGCCCAGTGATCAATACGTCACACCGATGGCGTGCTTCCCGTCTTCATCTTAAATTTCTCTGCACGGTCTGGTTGAGAAATTCATGGTTGGATTTAATGTGATGGTGATAATTCCATAGAACCTTCCTGGAGATGACAGAAAAATTGCAGATGAAGCGCATCCGTCTTTATTCTTCAAGCCCCGGGTCCCTGTCCTCCGCATAAATCGTTTTGCGTCAGTTCACGGAAAGAGGATGACGTTAAGCCCTTTTTCACGGAATCTTCTCCAAAAATGGGAAAACTAGAAGACAGCGAGCACCAGTCAAAATTGCTTTGCGCTTTATCGTTATGTTATTATTATTATAATAATAATATTAAAGTATTTTTATTATTGATTAGGGGGATGAAGTACTTTCTTCGTAAATTAATAAAGTGTATACGACAAATAAAAGGTATCAATTACGGTATCACTTTTAATTTTCCGAAATAAAAAGAATTAACTTGGATATTATTTTGAATATTATTTTTATGTTGGAAAATGTTGTAAATGGAAGTGATTGATTATTACGGTTTTATGAAAAGTTTCAAAAATAATATAATATTAATAAAACTATGTTTTAATTTTAAAGATGAGTAAAATAACTCCACGATGGGGTGACAAGAAAGAGAACGCGAGATGTTGGGGCTCTTGATCACCCCTCGTGGTGGTAGCCTATTTCTGTGAACATGCCTAAAGAAAGTTAATGTTAGAAGCTATTGGAATTTTGGAGTTCACTGGTCATTTCTTTTGTATTGTGTTGGATTTGGATTATATACAACTGTGGAAATTTACAACCTCAAGTTGTCACAGTCAATCTCCTTGGACATAGTTAGTTTCCCCCCGATTGGGTTCTTCACTTCTTGTGATTCCGCTTCTCATTGATTTGTGTCTTGCATAGAGCTTTGGTTCATCCCCTATCTTCTTCTGGTGCTCTCTCTGGTTTCATTGATGTTCCATGGTTCTCCCCTTTCGCTTGCTCAGTGCTTTGGTTTTCTTATGGCAAGAGGTAGCTCCAGCCGTCACTTCTGGAGTCGATGAGGAAAGCTCATTGTCTTGAATGTTGAAGAGTCGACAACAATCTTTCAAGCCAACGCACCTCTAGATGTTCGAGCAGAGATTGAATTGGATGAGGCTAACACTCAAATTTAGAGGCATTTCATCGAGGACAATGCAGTAGATGCACACATGTGCTCCCTGAGACGGGTTCTTCTCTCATCAAAGAAACCAAATACTTCAAAATGGTGAACTTACACTGACAAATACAATCTCTAATGGGTAAAGTGATGGTAGAACAGATTGAAGCTTATAATGAGATTTCACTTCAGTTAGTGACCAACTTGGACTTCTCCACACTCAACTTTGCTCAACCCCATGTTTGAAGATAATAATCTACGTGTTTAACTCTATGAATGTTAAGCTTGTTATTTTTTTGGTTATTAGTCATACTATAGTCTCTTCTCATCATAGATATCACACAGTGGAACAATCCTCTCTCACCTTTTTTTCCATTTAGACTTCACTTTGTGGTTTATTATGACATGTAATCTAAAGTCATGCATACCCCTCTAGACAATATGAACAGACAAACTACTTTTGTGGTGTCACCACAAACCATGTAAAGTTTCTTTTTCTTGCTTAATATGTTAACTTAAAAAAACAAAAAGAAAAGAAAAGAAAAAAATATATATATATTTAATAAATTAAATTATTCCACAATGTTTTTCGATTATTCTACAATCAATTTTATTATTAAAAAACTTGAACGTTGATTGTAACATCACGCTAATGTGACAACATCTCCTCCACACTTGGCTCTAGAGAACCTAGCTACTCTCGGTGCAACAAGATTGACAATGGTCTTAAAGATAATACCACCATCTTTCTTCACTCGAGACTTCTTAGTAATGTCCCTGGTGTTGCTCAATTGTTCAACTATCCTCCTTCAAGAATGCAAGGTGATTTTACTTTACCTTATTGATCCATTAGCAATGTTTGTAGTGTTCCTCAATTGTTTGGCTATACCTCTAGTCCCTATTACCACTTGCCATATTCATCTTCAACATGCATCAAATAAAGCATGGACCACCATTAGAGTTAAAGAATATATGATAGAGGAAAAATTGTCAAGTAGGATAGAAAGTACCTACGATTTCTTAAAGTTGATGAATCATGTTTATGTCTAAAAATTGAGAGGCCAACTCATATTACAAACACTTTCCGCATCATTTGGGTAGCTTTGAATGAGTCACAAACAGGATTTCATTGCAACATTTTCTTCTTTCCCAAATCTAAATACAAATCCTCTACGATATTCTATTATCTTAACTAGTATGTGAGGCATTTCATACCTGATAAATTCGTAATAGCATCAGACGATGCCATAGCTAAAGAGACACCCTTATTTCCTCTTTTGTGTCCTCATTCAAAGTAGCAATACTTGTTGCTTGTAATATGCATGCAAGGTGGTGGCAACGAGAGCGAGACCCATACCCTAAGGGAGTGTAGGGGTGTGGTTCCAACTCCAGATGTTGCAGTTCAACCTAGCCTACATTTAATTTTGTGCAATCTACCTTACAATATTAATGGTAATCATTACATCTATTATGTATGTAACCCCTATCACTAATTGAAGAAATAGTGTATCGATGGCAAGTTCCCATAGATTATTAGATAATTGGGTCAAATATAGATGTACAAAGACGGATGAATCCTGAAAACAAACTTTCTTTTACACAATATAACATGAGATAAGATAAAGTCTATGTGAATCAACCCAAAAATGTAAAGTACCTTGGTTGTTGGGGATTGTACGAAAGGATGTAAACCAAGCATGAATTCAACCTCTTATGGGGATCAATCAAGGAAGGCTCATCTTTATTCTCCTCCTATTCATCCCAGAAGAATTCTAGTTTTCTATTGAGCTCCCTCTCTACATCCTCAGCTGACAGGTTCCTTGGGATAGATATTGTATTGTTGGCCTTCTCCATCATCACACTTCACCGCCAAGCAAAAGAACATTTACATCAAAATAACATTCACAAAAATGACTATTGGGATTGCAACAGTCTGTAATGCAAATCCTTCCACTTATTAAATAAATAACATGGAGCCTATAGTTGAGTCATATGAACAACTTTGAGGAAACATGCATGGCTAACATGTTGCAACTAGTGGGTGTTTAGAGTGCCCAACTAGGGGCATCCTTCTTGGCTTCATCAAACTAAAATGCTCCTCACATTACATTCTTGTTGCTAAATAGTTTAGCGGATTCATTTCAAAAAAACTTCTCACATTCATGATCATCCTACATTGATGTCAAGATCCTCATGTCGACCACCATTATTTGGTTGCAATTACTATTATCAAGCTTGTTGTAATTTCATAGGTGTCGCTTCTTTCTATTGCACTATATGAATGCATATATTAGGGGAAAGTAAACCTAGAGAAACCAAGGGAAGAAAGAATAGGCACATGCACGTACTCCATCCTAAAAGGATGATTCTAAATGGATCTGAACCAATGTATGGGTAAGACTCGCTACCTGCAAACCAATTCAACAATTAATGAATGTTAAGCAAGCTATGTAAAACAATGCAATTGTAAAATTGAATAAGACAAAAATGAATGTGAGAGAAAAAAAATATGAAAAGAAAAAATAAAGTAGGAGAGAAGGTCAAGGAAGAGGAAATGAAGGGTCATGGTTGTTGGCCTTCCCCCTACCCCTCAACTCTCCCTATTTCCTCCTCCACTCTCATTCTCAAGGGATTTTTTTGCCAAGGAGAGGAGGATGGGAAAAGAGCCAAGAAAACATTGTAACCAGATATTGTTGAAAGAGACTAAGCCCCATTCGAAGCTAGATTCCCCATTTGGGTTTCCAAGGTAAATATGGTTTCCATTGTCTGTTGAATTGCTCTAAAATTTGTACGAGATTGTGCTATGTGTATTCACGTTTTAGTTCTAATTTTAATCATTGCTAGTGAATAGTGAGAGTCTAAATGAGAATGATATGTGAATAAACTTATGGATTCACTTCATTAATGGTTTTCCATGTCTAATAGAGAATATAAAATCTCTTTTACTACCACCATAGGATACATTTCCAGGCCTAGAGATTAACGATTTCCATTTCAAATATGTTGCACCTCTATAGGAGTTTCTAATTTGGTTTTTTCTAGCTATTTGGTGAATTTCTCTTTCCTACCAGCTCAAAATTCCCCCACTTTGCAATATCACTTGCCTAGTCAATTTTCTCCTTGCCTAGGTTGAGTTATTACATGCCTAGTAATTTTTAGACATTGTTGGGTGGATCTCATATTGCATGGGTGGAATTCTTATATGTATGGGAATTTCTAGACATTGTTGGGTCGGTTTCATATTGCATTGGTCGAATTCTTACATGCCTGGGAATTTTTAGACATTGGTGTTCATTTTTCTTCATCCTTAGGTGAGTTTACATCTCCCTGGGTGTTTTACTTCGTTCATGGGTGAGTTCATATCTCCCTCATATTTTTACTTCATCCCTAGGAAAGTTCACATCCCCATAAGAATATTACTTCATGCCTAGATGATTTCATATCCCTTTGAGCATTTTATTTCATTCATGGGTGATTCTATCCACTACCGTTTGATTCATTTACCTCAAAAAATTCTAACATTGATTGTAAAGATCTCAATCCATAGGGGAATTAACACAAGTGAATCCACATGCTTTGCATCTCTTTATTAACTCCGTTTGGGGTGTTGGTCTTGTTTGAATACACCATTATGTTCATTTCCTTGTGAGGGTCATTTAACTTGTTTATATCCTTGAATACATATGTATGTGTATTCCAATGTTGGGTACCATTGATATAGAGTAAGCCTTCATTTCCTTTGTGAATGCTAGAGAGATCTCATTGGGTGATGGTGTCTTGAGTTAAAGCATTGAAACATTGAGTTGTTGAATGGACAATGAGTGGCAGTGAATCGTTGTTCCCTTAGTAAACCTAGAGAGTATTTTTTTATTTAAGTTTGTTGTTTGGTATTGAAATACTCACATGTACTAATGTTGGAGCGTGATGCTTCTACAATTTGTATGCTTGTCCTTAATGTTGGGGTGAGTGGGATTTTATGAGACTAATCCAATCGATGATGGGAACCAATTACATGGTGATGCACAAGTTTCCATTCCTTGATAAATATCTTTTAATTTTGTTTTCTTCATTCACATGGATATATGTTAAGTGTTGGGAAACACTACTACTTACATGATTTCTAGAGAATAAGGTGCAAGGAAGTTCCACATTAGTTTGATGTGTTCAGAGTTACATGGCTTTGAAGAATGAGGTGATTGTAAAGGTTGCATAGAGAAAAGGGTCTACGTCCAAGAAAATAAAGAGATATGTCAGGACAGCTAAACACCCAAGCCTTGGGGCCGGCTAATCAATTCAGAAGAGAAAACTTAGTTGCACTTGGACTAGATTAATAATAGAAGCTAGAAATCATCCTTGATTGGCATATTGGAAAACATGATCAATTTTGTTGTCACAATGTCCATTGGTTGTTTTTTGTAGGTTACAACCAGGAGAAGGATTAGAAGCTAAGAGAAGAGGGGTCATTGCATAGAGTAGAGGACATAGGCCTAGTAGACTTTCTAAGAATAGAGCACTTTATCCAACACTGAGATAGAGAACAAAAGTTTTAATTTTACAAAGGATTTGTGTTGGTGAAGTGAGTGGGCTATCAATCCCTCATTTAAGGATAAGATGGTATAAGAGCAGTTGCATCATTGACCTTGATAGATTCCAAAAATTTGAATAGAACATTGCAAACCTAAACATGGGTGAAACAAGCAGAGAAAAAATAGAAGACTTGAGGGCCAACGATGCTCAACTTTGAGAAGAGAATGAGAACTTGAAAGAATAGGTCCAAATGTTTAACCAGAGAATGGAAGAGATGGAGAAGCACCTTGAGACCTCTGCCAAACTAATACCATTGCTAAAGAAGAAGTTTGAATAATGCCAAGACTCCTCATCACTTTTATGACATATTGGTACATGCACAAAGTGTAGCTTGTACACCTTGGTGAGAAGTTCATTTCGTTGGAAAGATGGAAAGAACATATTCTCACTAAAATGAAGACTTAGCTATAACAAAACTTGGCAAAAAAAAAGAGAGCATTAGAAAAGCTACAATTAGTTTTCTAAGAGCACTGGGAAGCAAGGCCACCTTTCATTCCCACTACCTCAACAAGCATCACGATGAAGAGAACTTTGGTAATCTCACCTTCCTTAGATTTCTCTCATGAACATTTTGGTGAATTTGATAAGCATACCAGAGGCATTGGTTCCATGATCTTAAGGCCGATAGGCTATGATGGACAAAGGCTTGGAAAGAGAAGGAAAGGGATTTTGAGCCCCATTGTAGCTACATTGTGTGTTAAGCATGAAGGCCTAGACTTCAATGGTAGAATAGAAAATCCATTTACCATGAAGACCACTTTTGTGAAGGTGAAAGTCATGCCAAAGTTGGTCTACTCATTAGGAGAAAGAGCAATAGTAAGTGAAGGTGGCATCCCAATACACCTCATCCTTCTTATGGTGAATTGAAGGAGGACAACAATAAAAAGAGCTCACAGAATCAACCTATTCCTGCACTTATAGAAATAATTAAGAATATCATCCAGTGAAAGAAGAAGAAGAAGACCAGGAGGTCTACCTGAAACAAGAAATTCCTTGTATGTCACTATTGCAAGAAGAGAGGCCATAATAATACTATTTGTTGGTATGAAGAGGCATGCTCATGTTGTGGAAAGAAAGGCCATCATGAGGTAGTCGACTGGGAGAAGCAAGTCACTTTCCACAAGCCAGTTTGCTTTCAGAGGAAGAATGGAAATAATACTTCTCCAATCCAACCACAAACTCAAAGGCACATAAAGAAAATGACTATCTTGAGTAGTCCATACAACAACACTAAGAATTTTTTCGACCATTGTAATTCAAGTGGTCATTGGGAAGAAAAGTATTTGTAGCTTCATTTGAAGCTTCACCCTATAAAATGCATAGATAAGAGAAGAGTGTGGAGAGTGAAGACTACAGAAGGTGAAGAGTTGCTAGCATCTCTAGTCCAAGGGGAAATAATTGAATATGTGATAGATATTCCTGCACAAAGGTTAATAACCTTTGGAGGATCTCTTGATAACTCCACGACATATTTGCAAGCATGTGCAGGTACTAGATACTTGTTTCCATGCCAGGAAGAAATTGATCATAGCAAGGGAAGGAAAGCCACACTTCCTTTCATGGGACTGATATATGATGGCAGCGTGTTGGTGTCACACTGAGCAAGAAGATGAACATTCAACTTGGATTCATGACTACCAAGATGGACCATATCCAAAATAGAGAGAGATGGGATTGATTGTTGTATCCAAAGTTCAGATTTGGAGATTACTTAGAGCTAAGAGTCGGTGATAAAACTTCTCAATTGTGTGGATAAGCAAGCCAGAACTAGATCTAGAGCCATAGCTAAGGACCAAAGAAACGAGCCAAAGCTATTGCTAGGAGCCAGAGTCAAAGCCAATTCCAGAGAAGCAAATATAAGACACGTTGATCCAAATTTGTTTCCTTGAGCATTTGGAGACCAAAATGCCTCTCAATGGGGAGGTGTGATATGAAATGGATCTGAACCAATGAATGGGTAAGACTCAGTGCTTTCAATACAATTCAACAATTAATGAAGGTTAAGAAATGCAATTGTAAATTTGAATAAGACAAAAATGAATGTGAGAGGAAAAAAAATAATGAAAAGAAAAAAAAAATAGGAGAAAAGGTTTAGGAAGAGGAAATGAAGGGTCATGGTTGTTGGCCTTCCCACTACCCCCCATCGCTCCCTATTTCCTCCTTCACTCCCATTCACAAGAGTTATTTTGACTAGGGAGAGGAGGAAATACAGAGAGCCAAGAAAGCATTGTAACTAGAGATTGATGAAATAGATTGAGCCCCATTTGAAGCTGGTTTTCCCATTTGGGTTTCCAGGGTAAATATATTGTCCATTGTGTGTTGAATTGCTCTGATATTTTTATGATATTATGCTCTTTGTATTCATATTTTAATTATGGATTTAATGGCTACCAATGAATAGTGAGAGTGTAAATGAGAAGGATATGTGAATAAATTTGTGGATTAACTTCATTAATGGTTTTCCTTGTCCAATAGAAAATATATCAGTTTTATTGCTACCACCATATGATGCATTTCTATGCCCAGAGATTAACAATTTTCATCTCAAAGTTGTTGCAGTTTTATAGGAATTTCTAATTTGGTTTAATTATGGTTGTTGGGTGATTAATTTCTCTTTCCTACCATCTCAAAATTCCCCCACACTCTACAATTTCACTTTCCTGGTCAATTTTCTCCTTGCCTAGGTCGAATTCTTACATACCTAGGCATTTTTAGACATTGTTGGGTGGATTTCATATTGCCTGGGTTGAATTCTTACATTTCTAGACATTCTTAGACATTGTTGGGAATTTTTCTTCATCCTTGGGATAGTTTACGTCTCCCTAGGCGTTTTACTTCATGCATGGGAAAGTTCACATCCCCCTCAATGTTTTACTTTGTCCCCGGGTGAGTTCACATCCCCTTAGGCATATTATTTTGTTCCTAGATGATTTCACATCACTTTGTTCATTTTATTTTATGCATAAGTACCGATTGATTCATTTATCTTCAAAACTTCTAACATCAATTTTCAAGATTTCAATCCATAGGGGAATTAATATTTGAGTGAATCCACATACTACTCATCTCTTTATTAAATCCATTTGGGGTGTTGGTCTTGTTTGAATACACCATCATGTTTGTTTCCTCCTTCAGGTCATTTAATTTGTTGTTGTCCTTGGATACATATGCATGCATATTCCAGTGTTTGGTAGTGTTCATTAGAGGAAGCATTCCTTTCCTTTGTGAATGCTAGAGTGATATCACTAGGTGAAAGTGTCTTGAGTTAAATCATTGAAACAATGAGTCATTGAATGGACAAGAAGTGGTAGTGAAGTTTTGTTCCCATATTAAACCTAGAGAGTATTTTGTCATTTAAATTTGTCATTCGGTATTGAAATACTCACATGTACTAATGCTAGAGTGTGATGCTTCTACAACATTTTTTCATGTCCTTAATGCTGGAGCAATCGAGAGTTTATGAGACTACTCCAATTGATGATGGGATCCAATTTATTGGTGATACATAGGATACCGTTCCTTGATTAATTTCATTTAAATTGTTGGTCTCCATTCACATGGATATATGTTAAGTGTTGGGAAATGTTGCTACTTACATGCTTGTTGGAGAATATGGTGCAAGGAAGTTACATGTTAGTTTGATGTGTGTAGAGTTACATGCTTTTGAAGAACAAGGTGATTGCATGGGTTACACAGAGAACAAGGATTTCAACCAAGAGAAGAAAGAGATGTACAAGGAAATCTAAACACCTAAGCATTGGAACTAGCGAATTAATTCAAAAGAAAAAACTTAGTTGCACTCTGATTGGATTGAGTAAAGAAGCTAGAATTCAACCCTAATTTGCATATTGGATAGTAGGACAGATTTTGTTATCACATTGTTCATTGGTTGTTGTGTGCAAGTTATGACCAACAAAAGGATTATAAGCCAAGAGAAGAGGATTCCGTGTATAGGGAAAATGACAAATGCCTAGTGGCCTTTCTTAGAACAAAGCACTCTGTCCAACATTGAGACAAAGAACAAAAGTTTTAATTCCACCAAGGATCCATGTTGGTGAAGGGAGTGGGATATCGGTCCCTCTTTTACAAATCAAATGGTATAAGTGCAGTTGCATCCTTGACTGTGATAGTTTCCAAAAATTTGAATAGAACAGTGTAGAACTCAACGTGGGTAAAGTAAGCAGAGAAAATTTGGAAGAATAGAGGGCCAACATGCTCAAATTTGAGAAGAGAACAAACACTTGAATCAATAGGTCTAGATGTTTAACCAAAAGATGGAAAATATGGAGAAGCATCTTGAGACCTCTGCCAAACTTCTACCATTTCTAAAGATTTTTTTTGAAGAATGCCAAGAATCCCTCACCACTAATATGAAACATTGGGACAAGCACAAAGATCATCTTTTACACCTTGGTGATAATATCATTCAATTGGATAGCTAGAAAGAAGATCAGATCATTGAAATGAATACTCAACTACAACAAAGTTGGCAGAGAAAGAAAGGGCCTTCGAAAAGCTACAAGTATTTGTCCAAGAGCACTGGGAAGCAAGGCCACCTTTTATTTCCACTACCTCAGTCAACAACAAGATGGAGACCACTTTTGGTAAGCTCACCTTCCTTGAATTTTTCTCATGAGCATTTTGTGAATTTGAGAAGCATACTAGAGGCATTGATTCCAATTTATTAAGGTAGATGGGGTATTATGGGCAAGGGATTGACAAAATAAGATAAGGAATCTTGAGCCCCATTATAGCTACACTGTGGGTTAATCATGAAGGCCTAGGCTCCAATGAAATAATGGAAAATACCTTGGCCATGAAGACCACTTTTTTGAAGGGGAAAGACATGCTAGAGTTGTCCTACTCATCAAGAGAAAGAGTAGTATTAAGTGAAGGTGGTAGATTGAAGGAGGGAAGTAATGGGAAGAGATTATAGACGCAACCTACACCTGCACTTAGAGAAATAAACAAGAAGATCAACTAGGGAAAGAAGAAGAAGAATACCAGGAGGCCTACCTCAAACAATAAATTCCTTACTTGTCACTACTACAAGAAGAGAGGCCATAATGTTGTCAATTGTTGGTACACAAAGACATGCTCATGATGTGGAAAGAAAGGCCATCATGAGGAGGATTATTGGGAGAAGCAAGCCACATGCCACAAGCCAAATTTATTTCAGAGGAAGAATGGAAGGAAGGATTCTCCAATCCAACCACAAACTTAGAGGCATTGGAAGAAAATGAAAAAATTGAGAAGTCCATACAACAATTACAATAACTTTTGCTATCACTACAATTTGAGTGGTCATTAGGAGGCAAAGTATCAACGACTTCAGCTAAATATTCACCCCAGAAACTACACAACTAAGAGAATATTGTGGAGATTTAAGATTGTAGAAGATGAAGAGATTCCGACATCTCCAATCTAAGGGTCGAAAGTTTTCTAAGGAGAGATAAAAACACAAGAGGTGGGCATCACCAACAATATAGGTGGCAGGTTGATGCCAAGGGTGGCCACATTGTAATGGTTGTTTTCAATATTTCATTAGAAGAATCCATTATTGAAGATCTATCAGAGATTGTTGCACAGAGGTCAATGACCATTAGAGGAGTTCTTGAGAACTAGACAATTTGTTTACAAACACGTGTAGGAACTAGAGACTCGTTTCCATGCCAGGAAGAAACTAATCCTAGCAAGGGAAGGTAGGTCACACTTCCTTTCCTGGGACCGATACATGATGGTAGTTTGTTGGGGTCACACTAAACAAGAAGACCAACATTCAAATTGGCTTCATAACTGCCAATATGGACTGTCTCCAAAACAAAGAGAGAGATGGGAATGAGTGTTGAGTCCATAGTTTGGATCTGGAGATTGCTTATAGATGAGATTTAGTAAGCAGACTTCTGCATTGCAGGGACAAGCAAGCCAAAACCAGAGCTAGAGCCACAACCAAGGACCAGATCCATTAGCCAAAGCCATGAGCCAGAGCCAAATCCATAGTTAGATTTGTTGCTAGGAGCCAAAGTCAAAGCCATGTTATAGAGAAGCAAATATAAGACACATTGATCTAGATTGGTTTCCTTTACCTTTTGGAGACCAAAAAGCCTCTTAATGGGAAGGTGTGATCCATAATGGATCTAAACCAATGAACAAGGAACATTTTAGGGTCTAAATTTCTCCCAAGGGCTAATTTTCCACACTTTTCCCAAAAAACTATTCGCCAATTTCCATTTTTTATAAAATTTATTCACCCAAATTCTATAGGATAAAATTATTTAACCTTAAAAATCGCCAAAATTTTATAGAAACTATATAAAATCCTTAGAAATTTAAATATTTTTACAAAAATATCGCCAAACATTTTACAATTTGCATATTAAGGACTAATAAGATTAGCCAAGATTTCTACACTTTAAGTTAAATTTCTATCCTTAAAATTTTCTCTGCCAATGAATAGGTAAGACTCAGTACTTGCAAGCTAATTCAACAATTAAACAAGGTTAAGAAAGATATGTAAAGAAACACAAATGTAAAGTTGAATAAGATAAAAATTAACGCGAGAGGGAAAAAATTGAAAATAAAAAAGTAATATGTAAAGAAACACAAATGTAAAGTTGAATAAGATAAAAATTAACGCGAGAGGGAAAAAAATTGAAAAGAAAAAAATAAAATAGGAGAGAAGGTTGAGGAAGGAGAAATGAAGGGTCATGGCGATTTTCCTTTCCCTCACCTCCCAACTCTACTTATTCCCTCCTTCACTCTCATTCTCAAGGGGTCTTTTTGCTAAGGAGAGGAGGATGGATAAAGAGCCAAAAAATCATTGTAACCAGATATTTCTAAAATAGACTAAGCCCCATTTGAAACTAGTTTTCCCATTTGTGTTTCCTGGGTAAATATGGTGTCCATTGTGTGTTGAATTTCTCTGAGATTTTTATGATATTGTGCTCTATGTATTCATGTTATAGTTCTAGTTTTAATGGTTATCAATGAATAGTGAGAGTGTAAATGAGAAGGATATGTGAATAAACTTGTGGATTCACTTCATTAATGGTTTTCCTTGTCTAATAGAGAATATAACAACTATATTACTACCACAATAGGATGGATTTATAGGCCCAAATATTAACGCTTTTCATCTCAAAGTCATTGCACCTATGTATGAGTTTCTAATTTGGTTTAATTTTGGTTGTTGGGTGAATTTCTCTTTCCTACCATCTCAAAACTCCCCCACACTCTTGAATCTCACTTGCTTGGTTGATTTTCTCCTTCCCTAGGTCGATTTTCTCCTTGCCTAAGTCAAATTATTACATGCTTGGTAATTTTTATACATTGCTAGGAAAATTATATATTTCTTGGGTCAAATTCTTCCATGCCTTGGCATTTCTAGACATTTATAGGTGGATTTCATATTGCATGGGTTGAATTCTTACATGTATGGGAATTCTTAGACATTGTTGGGCATTTTACTTCATTCTTTGACAAGTTTACATCTCCTTGGGCGTATTACTCCATGCCTAGGCAAGTTCACATCCTTCTCAACATTTTACTTCATACCAGTGTGGGTTAACATTCCCCTAGGTGTATTACTTCATGTATGGATGATTTCACATCCCTTTAGGCACTTTATTCCATGCCTGGGTGACTGTATCCACTATCGTTTGATTCATTTACCTCAAAAACTTCTAACATTGATTGTCAAGATCTCAATCCATAGGTGAATTAATGCAAGTGAATCCACAAACCACTTATCTCTTTATTAACTCCATTTGGGGTACTAGT
>ML841488.1:119478-135094 GCA_009831015.1 Picea engelmannii | reverse complement strand
CTGGTACTGCTGACAGGACGAGTCTGGCTGAGAAGAAGAAAGATGGGCCCTCCAGGGCCATGCTCAAGTCACTCCTGCTCTCGGTACTCCATGTCTAGGACCATGTGGGCCTCGAGACATGATCTCCTAGTTATCCCTAGATAATCGGGGATAACAGGTCCTACGCCATGCTGGTGATCTCACACTTTCCCTTTTCCAAGTGCATCAAAGACTTAGAGCCACCCAACACTTGTATCAAATTTAAACCTTTATGTATATCTGTTTTCAAAAAACATCATTGACAATGTATTTGAGAGTGAAATAAAAATGCAAACTCAAATGAAGGATCTTCGAGGCTCCACAAATAGGGTACCTTGACTAGTCCCATTAAAAAAAATCCCAATAAAAAGAAAATTCCAATACCAAATTCTTTTGGAGTCTAACTACCTTATGAGAAGATTCATTTCATGAGAATATTCCTTCCAATGCTCTATATAAGACAATTTAATACTACTACTACTAATAATAATCTAATTTTAAGGTCACCATCAAGCCACACACCAAATTGGTGTATGAGACCCCCTTGTTTGTGGGACAAGGGACCCCTAAGTGCAAGGATTTGACTGCTAAATTATACTGAGGTTTACATACCCTACCCCCTCTAGATTTTAACTTGTGGACTCTTAGAAGGAAACACAGGTTCTTAACATGTTATAAGAAGCTTGGACAATTATAAATTCATTCCCCTCAAAAATAATTTTATTCCTAATTAATGAGAAAATCCAAAGCACAAAGCAAAGTTAATATTTATGGACAAAGTTCCATAAACTCCCATAGCTCTATGGTGCTATTCAGGCGACATGGAGATCATATTTCACATGTTATCTGGGACAACAATAGAAGCCTCAGTGTGTCAGGGCAGATAATTCTTTTTTAATAGCGTATCAGTCGTATGAGCATGAAAGACTGGGATGGTACACCACAGAGATAATAAGCCTCAAATTTGCATCTATACAAGAAGGACGAAGTCCGAAGGTCAGGCGCGCTTTTCCTAACAAAATGGGATTTTGATATTCCATTTTGCAGGGCCATGATTCACAATCACAAGGATAAAAATTACAAGTTTTGTTAATTAGAAGAGTACATGCTATTGTTTATAATATCAGATCTACCAGGTTTATGTCTTAAAAATCTAATCCGGGAAATATGGACATGATAATGTATGAGGAAATTCCTTGGAGTGAAAATGGAAGTTTAGGAATTCCATTGAGAATTTATTCCAAAGTCAACAGAGAACTGCAAAAAGAAATATTTCTTAATATAGAGATCAAGTGAATTATAAAATTATTTAGAAGAAACAAAATATTAATTATTGAATACTTTTTTTAGGATTATTAATTATTAAATAAATTTTTAGGATTTTGATAAACAATCAAAATTTCTATAGTAATTATTAAATATTTATATATTATATTATGTGTCTTGTCCCATAAACAAGAAGTATCAAACACCAATTTGATGCCTTACTTGACTTTGATGTTAAAATAATAATAATAATAATTATTATTGTTATACACATAAAACAAAGAAAAAGAAAGAAATAAAATAGAATAGAATTGCTTCAAAGAGAGACCATTGCAAGGAAGTATGCCCCCTTTCCCTCACGCTTTGCAAGGAAGTATGCCCCCTTTCCTAAAAATCATTTGACGGCCACCCTTCCATTGCACACTTAATACAAGTAGGACCAAACTTGGGAGTTAGTTCAATAGCTTCTATTTAATGATAATTAAATTAAAACAAATCGTAGATTTTAATTTTGTTTTATATATTAGTAATTTGGAAGAAGTTCATTTTCTAAGTATCACAAGTTAAATTGGAATTATGGTGTTTAAAAAAGAATCAATGAATTCTACAAAACTTATATTGGTCTTTATAACAATTACAAAGCTTAAATGCATCCATTTGAACTTGGGCTAACAAACCTTAGAGATGGTGGCGGCCTCCTCTGCAGCTCCGCGCGCCTCTTCACGTGAGCTCGGCCCTCACCAGAGCTCGCCCCCCAATCGTCCCTCTGTTCGACGCCCGGGCGACCCCTCCAGCTCCCCATATGGAGCTCCTCCCTCCTCTGCTCAGCCACATCCTCTGGAAGCAGCGACAGGCGCTTCCTCAGCCGCCCCGTTTATTCCAGCTCCGCCCTCCTTCAAGGACACGGTCCAAGGACGCTCCTCTGGCTTTTTTCCTGTGGTTCGTGAAGCTCAGGATCCAGTGATCCCTGTACCTCAGGAAGCGGCAGACCGCGAGGGTTTTTTTAGATCTAATTCTCTGTTTTACAGGTTTAACGGCTACTAGCATCGTCTGGCAGATCTGCATTCTTGGATTGCTACAAAATGGACTCCCCTCCTCGACTTCGAAGCTCATGTTCGCCCCTGTGTTAAAGGTTTCTTCGTCATTATTTTTGCCTCCGCTAAGGATAAAGATTTGATCTTCAGCTTTGGGCCTTGGTTCTGGGGCAGGTCGGGTCTATCTATGCAGCTCTGGACCCCTTCTTTCGACCCCTCCTCAGCTTCCATCCCTATGGCCCCCGTGTGGGTAAGGCTCCCTAGTCTGCCTATTCATTTCTGGGGGGATTCTTCTCTTATCCATATTGGAAACGCTCTTGGCAAGTTTCATAGCAGCAGTTCGGAAACCAAATGTGGCTTTACTACCTATGCTCGGATCTGTGTAGAGATGGATTTCAGTAAAGGATTCCCAACACAAATCACTCTTCAAGGGAAGAATTATTCTTGGACGCAGAAACTAGACTATGAGAATCTGCAGTTTAGGTGCAGAAATTGTTTTGAAACAGGGCACTTAGCCATCAAATGTCAGAAGCTCTCTGAGAAAAATAGAAACCCCAAGAACCAACGCAAAGCTACATGGTGGGTCAGAGATCTTCTTGAGCATCAAAGCATAGAACCGGCTAATGATACTTCAAGCGAGGAAGATTCAGAGATTGTTCCACAGAAAACAGAACAAGTCTCCTCTGTTCAAGAGCCACAACGTCCTTCCCCTAAAGATCCCAAGGGGAATGCCCAGGCATAAATCATAATGCCAGGCATTTCTCAGCCCGAACTCCAGGTCTCAAGCTGGGCCGATTTAGAAGATGAAGAAATCCCTGACTCAACTGATGAAGAAGGCCCTCCACATCCGAAGGAAAGCCACCCTCTTCAAAGCAAAGAATGGCAGACAATGCCAAAAAGGAAAAAACAAAAAAACTTTCAAGTCAGAAAGGATGTAATGACTTGCAGTCGAACTGGGTCACTGAAATAATGCTGAAACACAGTGATGGACATAAGTTGAAACAGTGTTGGAGCATATGCTGAAACACTGCTGGAATTGCTGAAACAATGCCGAGTCATATGCTGAAACAGTGTTGAGACAGATGCTGAAACAATGACTGGAGTCTCGGCAATTAACTTTATACCAGTTCTTTTTGAAGGCGTACAGGATCTAGTTTAGTTCAATAGTCTATAGCTATAGAAGTAGAATGGATCAGAAACACAGGCCCGAAGAAATTCGAGGCCATTTTGTAATCAATTTTGTGGCTAGACCACCCCATTAATATATTCTATAACCGTTTCTGTAAAAAAAAAAAACAATTACAAAGCTTAAGAATTTAGTTTTTGGAAAGAAAATGTCATCTTAATACCCTTGTTACCATAGTGATTCTATAGGGTTATGAACTAATTCTAGGAAAATTTGAGGAAAATCGAATAAATTAGGAAACATGTGATTATATGCTTAATGTATAAGCATAAGCTAATTGACATTAATAATGAAAGTCTTCCTAACACTATTTCAAACATAAGCCAAATTCACTCAAAGCTTAAAAGAGGTTGGACTAGAGATGCATACTTTCTTAGTTAAACCATTGGGGAATATGACACTCACAACAAGATAGTTAGTTTATTACAAAGAAATCATTAGCCTCAACTTAGAACATCCAAACCATCCTTCTATTATTACATTTTCAAAAAAAAATAAAAAATTATGAAGATAAAACAATTTTTCACTTGGTTCAAAGTTAAATAAGAAGTTGCAAAAATTTAATAGCTTTTACTACTATTTTATGGGTAAGTGCAAGAAGTTCATGGCTGAAAAAGTGGCAAGTCGTGTAGTAGGAACGTGCACTCGAAAGAACATGCATGTGTTCCTAAATCCTTAGGTTTGGAGGCAGCTAAACCTCCACGATGTAAATGTGTTGAACCTGCACATAATTGATCTAGCTAGAAAATACTACACACATTTGCCGAGAGAAATTGAGAAAGAAGGAGAGAAAGAATGGAAGAATTCTCATTAACCGTAATGGATAATGAATAATTTACACATGATATACTTTGCATAACTCAATGAATGCACACTAGAGGAGAACCAATGCACCATAGTGGTGGTCTAGAGTGATCTGGACACATGCTAACAATTACGGGAGTGAATTGTCACCTATTCTAGTCTCTCAGGTAGTTACGGGAGTGAACTGCCACTTAGCTGAGTTAACTAGTCAACCATTCTTTAGTTAACTGACTTAACAGAGTGTAGTGAGGAGTAGATCAAGGAATCAAGGGTAATGCGCCAGTCTGGTGATGATCCCAAGGCAAGTGTGCATTATCATGGTGATGATCCCAATGTTGGATGGTGATAAAACCAATGCAACATCTAGACTCAACTCAATTAGTCAATCGGAAGTGTCAACTGAAGAGAATATTCTCCAAGTAGAATATTCTCTCCTAAAAAATAGGAGATTGGATAAATGACTAATAATGACTAATAAACAAGGAAAACACTTAGGAAAAATAAATCCTAGGTGTGTGTGAAGTAACTCCAACACCCCCCCTGAACATCACTATGGTGAAAATAAGGAATGGGTCCAGATAACGAGGCCATGTTAGGTACACAAATACAAAATATACAATGAAATAAAGTGAGGAAAGAGGTAAAACCTCATGGGAAAAAAACCCTGTCAAGGTACAATGTATGTAAAAAGAAGAACTACAGTTTTTAGGAAACTATGTCCCTCAATCCAATATGACTTCACAGAGAATGGAACTTCTGCTCAGTGAAGGTCCTGGTGAATATTTCTGTCGTCTATTATGCTGAAGGACATAACTGTAGGTCAATGATCCCCTCATGTACTAAGTCTCAGATGTAGTGCATGTGGATCTCTATGTGCTTCGTTCGCTGCCTCTAAATTGGATCTCTGTAGAACTTCAGAGTGCTCTGGTTGTCACAACAAATGACGATCGACCGATGCAACTGAATTCCCAACTTGGTGAGAAAATGTTGTAGCCACATAACATGAATGGTTATGTTAAATACCCCTTTGTACTCTGCCTCACTTGAATATAGAGAAATGGCAGCTTGCTTCTTTCTCGACCAACAGATAGGCCCGTAACCAAGACTGAGTGAGTAACTAGATGTGGACTTGAGATCAGTGATATCGCTAGCCCAATCAGAATCAGTAAACCCGATGAGATCTAATGTAGAGTTTATTGCATAATGAATCCAAAAGGTGATGTTGCCCTGTACATATCAAAGGATATGCTTTGCAGACTTCCAATGTAGCTCATGCGGCTCCTACATGAACCTGGAAACTGCACCAACTGCATAGGAGAGGTCTGGTCTGGAGTGTGTGAGATACAACAAGCTCCCCACTAGTTTTTTGTACAGTGTGTTTTCAACCAGTGGAGTCTTCCCGCCATCCTCAAGTTTGACTCCTGATAGGAAAGGAGTTAGAGTAGACTTGCATTCTGTCATGTGAAATCTCTCAAGGAGATCTCGTGCATACTTGGCTTGAGACAGTTTGATGCTTGATGCATCCTGACTGATCTCGAGTCCAAGGAAGAAGTGTATCAGACCCATGTCCATCATCAAACACCTGTCATGTAGAATCCTCTTGTCTGCAACAATCGTTGAAGTCGAGCAATCGGTGATCAAAAAATCATCAACATACATAACTAAGAGTAGAAGTGAATCCTCCGTCCTAAGCATGTAGACATTCGGGTCTGATTTACAATGTACAAAGTTCTATGACAATAGGTAGGAGTCCATCTTGGCATACCATGCCCTTGAAGCCTGCTTGAGGCCATAAAGGGACTTCTTCAGTCGACAGAACAAAGATGAGTCCTGCATAAATCCCTGGGGTTTCTCCATATAGGTCTCTTCAAAGAGATCACCGTGAAGAAATCCATTCATCATGTCCATTTGATGGACTTCCCATCCCTTGGCTGCCGCAATGGAAAGTGTCAATCGTATGGAATCCATATTTGCTACTGGAGTGAAGGTCTCATCATAGTCAATACCATGCACCAGCTGAAAGCCTTTGGAAACAAGCCTGGCTTTGTATCTGCTAATATGTCCATTCGATGTGCTCTTGGTTCTGTAGACCCATCTGCATTTGACAAGTTTCCTCCCAGAAGAAAGGGGAACTAGAACCCAAGTCTCGTTCTCGAGGAGGGATTTGTACTCCTCCTGCATGGTGGATTCCCAAAAGAGATTTCTAGCAACCTCGCCATAAGATTGTGGATCTGAAGACTAAACCAAGAAAATATTCCTAGAGGAAAATGGTTCAGTGGCAGTGAGTACAATAGGAGGCTCTTCGAAATAAGATCGAGTCCTCCTAGTATCGGCTAGATCACCAACGGGATCCCCTACATCTTGAAGAGTAATATATGCCCACTTGGGCATCTGCTCTGGCTCTTCAACTGCATATGGATTCTCTGACTCTGTATTTGACTGTACTGACTCTGAATCTAAATCATCTGAGTTCTATGAATCCAAACTCTCATTTGAAGAAGAGTCGGCATGTGCATTCTCATCATCTCAGACAGGTGGACGAATGAAGGTGTTTGCATGCGGTTGTTGAGGTACATGCGGGACACTTTCATCGAATTGGACACTACGCTCAATGATGAGTCGACCCGAGGAAAGATCAATAAGCCTATATTCCTTCACACCGCCAAGGTATCCAACAAAAATACATTGAGTTCTTTGTGGATCAAGTTCCTTCCTCTTTTCACAGGGAATCTGGGCCCATGCGCGTGAACCAAAAATGTGAAAGTGGGTCACTTCTGGTTTGAGGCCACTCCAAGCCTCACATGGGGTGTTATCCTTGACAGATCTATGGGGAGATTTGTTTTGGATGTATGTTGCACAATTAAGTGCTTTGGCTCATAGTCTCTGTGGTAGTGACTTTGCATGTAGCATGCAAGATGCCATCTCCTTTAGAGATATGTTTTTCCGTTCAGCAACTCCGTTTTGTTGCGGAGTATAGGGAAATGTGTGTTGCAACTAAATCCTTGCCTCATGGAAACGATCATGGATCTCATGATTGACATACTCTTCCCCATTATCAGTTCAAAGGACTTTGATTTTCTTTCTGGACTATGTCTCAACTAAGGCTTTGAAATCTTTGAGGTGTTGAAAGACCTCATATTTTTTCTTGAGAAAGATCCATGTAAAACATGAGAAATCATCAACACAAATGAGAACAAAACTTACTTTGCTGATAGATGGATGCAGAAAAGGACCCATAAGGTCATTGTGGATCATATCTAAAGGCGTAGAAGCTCTCTGAGACTTTCCTTTGTCGAATTTCTCTTGAGGGTGTTTTCTGAGAACACATCCCTCACATACTCCCTTGGAGAAATGGATTTCTGGTAGACCATCAACCAATATTTTCTTTCTAAGTTTTTGCATGTATTTGAAATTAAAATTTCCAAACCTTTCATGCCATATCCTACTACTTTCATCAGCATGAGTAAGCAGTAAAGCATAATCAGGTTCAATGAATTCAAAAAATGTATACAATCTAGACTGATGATTTACCTCACCGATAGAAACCATGGAGTTGGTTTGCATGTCATATATGTCTACAACATTTTTTGTGAATATGAATTTATTTCTGGTGCCAGAATTCGTCATCTGATACATGAAGAGAAGGTTGATGAAAAGTTTGGGAACGTGCAACACATTCTCGAAGTTTTCGTTGGTGAGTTCAATCATTCATTTTCCGGTGAATTTGACTGAAGAGTTGTCCCCCATCAGAATAGGAGGACCTTTTCATGCATCCAATGAAGAATAAAATGATTTTGAGGCAACCATGTGATGTGATGCTCCTGAATCTATGGTTCAAGCATCGAGAGAGGAGTTGATGGAAATCAAGGCATGGATATAATTGTCTTTCTTGGGATTCTGATCTTCTGGCTTCTTCTTCTTGGCACCCTGGGGGATGAGATCTCCAAGGTTGTTTTGCTGAAGTATTTGAGACATTAGATCTATTTGTTTTTGCATGCATGCAGATTCTGGATGGAATCCTTTGTGACAGTACGTGCATTTCTCCCCTTTTCTTCCCTTCCCCCCTTTGGATCTGGAGGCATCGGTGAATGGTTTTGTGTACCCTTCCTTCTTCGGATGTTCATGAGATTTTGTATTTATCTTTATATTTCTGATATTGGTGGCTACCATATTGCATAGTAAGTGCATGTGCCTTTGGGCCTTTGATTTTGACCATGTTGATGAGCTTGGTTTTCTCTTGTGTCAAGAATTCGATAAAGTCCTCAAGAGAAGGCATCTTCCAGGTGGATATGAAGGCGGATTTGATTGAATGGAATGTGGACACGAACACAGAGAATTCATGACCAAGTTTGGAGAGAATGGTGAGAACCATTTGTTTCTCCTCCTTAGATTTATCAACCCCGCAAGAATTGAGTTGCGACAGTAAATCCTTGAATTTTGTAAAGAAATATTGGATATTGTTGAATCTTTTTGGATCCAATGTGAGAAATTCCACCTGCAGCATGTGTCCCCTCATCTCATCCCATTTTCCAAAGATCCCTTCCAAGGTGGTCCAATCTTCATTGAGAGTCTTACAACAAGATATGTGAAAAAGGAGATTGGGAGAAATAAGATTGCAAATTGTTTTGAATGCTTCATCCATTCGATTTAAGTACTTGGATTTTTCTATGGATGATGTCAGTTCTGTCTCTGTATTCAAGGTTAACCTGTACAATCCTCTGGTTCGTAGATCTATGACTATTTTCTCCTTCCATGCAAAGTAGTTGTAAGGTGTAACAATGAATTCTTTTTAGAAATCCATCTTTCCGCTGTCTTCAATCTTTTGTACCTGCAAAACATTTTGGTGTATCTTTTTATTAAAAGTGCATCAGATCTGATACTATGTAAATGTGTTGAACCTTCATAGAATAGATTTAGCTAGCAAATACTACACACATTCGTAGAGAGAAATTGAGAAAGAAGAAGAAGGAGAGAAAGAATGGAAGAATTCTCATTAATCGTAATAAATAATGAATAATTTACACATGATATACTCTGTATAACTCAATGAATGCACATTGGAGGAGAACTAATGCGCCATAGTTGTGGTCTAGAGTGATCTGGACACACACCAATAGCTACGGGACTGAACTTCCATCTAGTCTAGTCTTTCAGGCAGTTACGGGAGTGAACTGCCACCTTGTTGAGTTAACTAGTCAACCAGTGTTCAGTTAACTGACTGAACATAGTGTAGTGAAGAGTAGATCAAGGAATCAAGGGTAATGCGCCAGTATGGTGATTATCCCAAGGCAAGTGTGCATTGGCATGGTGATGATCCCAATGTTGCATGGTTATAAAACCAATGCAACATCTAGACTCAACTCAACTAGTCAAACTAAAGTGTCAACTGAAGAGAATATTTTTCAGGGGAAATATGCTCTCCTAAAAAATAAGAGACTGGATAAATGACTAATAATGACTAATAAACAAGGAAAAACATTAGGAAAAATAAATCCTAGGTGTGTGTGAAGTAACTTCAACACACGAGGCATGCCACATAGGTTTAGTGTCAAGAATGTGTGCATGTTCTTAAGAATGCATGCACATTCTTAGGAACGCGTGCACATTCCTACTGATATTTTTTAAAAGAGGTCACAAGCACAATTTGTGGTCATTGTGCACAAACTGTGCTTGTGTTTCTACTCTTATTGAGCGAATTGAGGAGTCAGAGAGGAGCTAGAGGGGGAGGATATTGTCCATGTATGTTTAATTTATCATATTTTAACTCAATTTAGTCATTTCCAATTTATTTTTTTGCTTCCAAGAATCAAAATTAAAAAAATAATTGTAATTTTGTGTTTTAATTAAAAAAGCTGACCTAATTTAGATGTCATGGATTTTAAAGTGCAGCATATATAATATAATGGAACCTTGAGACAATGTAAACCTCTCATAAGAAAACAAAGAAGATAAAAACCTCAACCCACCACAACCACTCAATGTAAACACTCAAATTGATGAGGGGTTGGCTATATTAAAAACCCGTGAGGAACAATTAAGGAACACTAGAGAGCCTAGCAGTGTCTCCTTGGCCACTTCTTTGGAAATCATTGTTAATTCCATTGTAAGTGCCCAAGGTAAATTTACCTTTATTTTTTATTGTATGGCAAGAATGTATGAGTACTACAACACTGGTTTGGACAAAAACCAAGTGAAAGAGCTAGGAATTTCAAAACCAAAAATATTGTCTATTTTTAGGGATCCTAAAACTGGACAAGAACTACCATTGAAAACAAAATTCATCTCCATTGACTGGTGCATCCATCCCCAGATTAGTCAAAATTGTATGGATAGGTGGTATATGGTTTTTGATAAACCTCCCTGTAATAAGTGGGAGGTTCCCTTATATTTTATGAGAAAATTATGGGTTGAGTTTATTATGGGTAAGAATGTCAACTACTTTGACATTGGATCATTCTATGGGGTGGGTCTAGGGTCCACATAGGATCGAGAGTATGTCAGGCACGACCCCGTGTTAGGTCCTCATCCCCCAGGTGAAAGCCTAACCCCCCTACCCAACATCCCCCTATTTCATAGATCTTGAAACAGGTAAAGCTAGCCATTTCATCATTGAATCATAGCCTAGTGCAATACAATAGCTTTGTTGCACTATCTTAGCAAGAGGTTCCTACCACTGACATTGATAGAGGGGTTGGAGGTTCACCATGCACGACAAATTACAGTGAGGAGAGGGGACATGGATATAACAGTGGTCCATGTGAACCTCACAGATGCTCGAGCTGGAGGAAGACATGCTATGGTCCTATAGATCCCAATGGACAACATAGCTTCATGGAGGGGGCTAGTATATTAACCCTCTTTATGTTCTTCATCGTTATATATTTATTTTGTATCATGTGTATTTATATCGATATTTCATTGTATGTTGGTTTGTAGTTGTTATGTCCTAGAAGTAGACCCTCTACACCGATGGATGCATTAGTGCCTACCCCCAACACTCATGCAACAATAGAGGCTTCTTGTTCATTGGGTGCACCTCACACTCAACTATGTGTCACATATGATAAATTCACCTTAGTCATTTCTTTATTTTATAGCATACTCAAATTTTTAATGTTCTCGTGTTTCTACAGGATTTGGGAATAGGAGATGTCAATGAATGTCCATCTAGGATGGACAAGTCACCTGCATCACAAGTATCATGTGTAGAGTTAAATATCGTATAATTCTGAAATTGTTTGTGTTTATGTTTTTGAATTTTACTAGTTGGTACTAATAGTTCAATTTTATTAATATTTATGCAGGCTGTAGATATATTTTCTAGATATAGTAATTTTTCACTCCCTCGACACCTAGGCATTGCTTTTGGGTTACCTTTTTCTAGGCCTAGGGAGTTGCAATCACTGGTACAGCCTGTGGGTGACCATCGCAACCCACCCCCAACATTTTCATCAACCCCATTGACCAAGAATGCCAAAGTAGAGGTTATCTCGGAACATGTTGTACAAACTAGTGCTCCATCTGTCAGTGAATGTCCATCGAAGCCTGAGATATTCACAATGACATAATGCATTTATGATAATTTTTTATGTTTCATGAATTTGATTTTACGCATATTTGTTTAATTTTCTTGACTTGATCCTTGTAACTAATGTAGGGTGGCATCGTAGAGAGACTAGGGTCAGGGAGGAGGGTAACACTCTCACGAATGATAGTAGAATATACAGTGAGTTTTCTTAGGTTAAATTACAAAGTATCATTTTGCATGTTTATTAATTCATTGAGGAAATAAACTTAGAACAATGTTTATTCTTTGTGCAATATCCAGAGCATTGAAGCACACCCAAGCCTAGAACCTCCTCGAGGTGCTTCCTCGAGCAAGAGAAGAAATATATATTTCCAGGATGCTCCTGATGATGTCGAGGGTGTCAGTGGTTAATGATTGAACAACTACTTCCATTTTGTATCTAGGCCACAATATGGATGTTTTTTGTGTTAGGGAACTTGTTGTCGCTTTGTATATTGGCCATGAGTTTCCATTTTGTAAAAAATGAACAATTTAGATGATGTTGAATACACACACACACACACACATTTCATGGCACGCTTTTTATGAATCTCATTGTTTCAACATTTTATGTTGATGAATGTATGAATTTCAAAGTGTTTGAATTTCATGTGTATTAATCCCTTGATTTTTTTCTAAAGTGATTATAAATACTTACGTTACACATTAATGAATATCTTATGGTGGAAAATATTGTTAAGTGCTAAATACATAACCAATTAATGCTTCTCAAGTAGCATTGCTTGCTAATCAACCATGTATCTCTACACCATCGATAGATCATTCCTTCTGAATTATTTGTGTGAATGTTGTGGATATCCATATTCTAACTCACAACCAACAATGCATGGATAAAATCTTGAATTATATCCATTTAAATCCAAGGACAATCCACACTCAAATAGTGGTCACTTGAAAATATTGTGACCTAAAAAATGACATATTACAATAATTTATTATAGAAATAAATTTTCTCATTTATTTTTTACATAATTTGAAATCACTTAACAATCTCATATCAATGTTATGTCAAATTAAGCTCCATAACTAGTACTATAATTACTCAATTATGGAGATGACATAAGATAAGATTCAATTATGAAAGTACACAACATTTGGACAACCCAAACACTTTGTATATATTTAGAATATGAAGTACATGCACCTACCAATATCTTATCATGGGTTGTTAGAAATCAGGATCTTCAAACCCTAGCGATGGAAACCGTAACATTAGTCAATATCTCACTCCATTAGAGATCATCAATAATGTAGCATACACAATGGTAAGTCCTTTTTAGAACCTACATTTGTATCCCACACTTGTACAAGATCAACTCCCTCTATCTTCACGATAACAAGCACATTAGGTAGCACTAAGGTTTTAAAATGCCACAAAACCCTAACGTCTTCTCTTACCAGAGTTACATGATAAAAGTCTTGCTTTCCTCCTGTAGGTATAAGTCCTAGTATTCCTAGTCTTCTTAGGACAAAATATTGACCCTAGTCTTCCCTTGACATTCTTTTGAGAATCCTAGTTGTTAGTTTCTTAGCTGATTCAATTCATAATTTAACCAATTTCTAGGGAACACACATTATTCCCCTTTTTCTATGCATGACATATATAAAATAATTTCATTTATGTGTAACCCTTCATAAATTGCAAAAAGACTAGTCAATGAATCATTAATGCACTCATGTTTGTTTAGCTGGTGTAGTGGGTATATGTAAATTTTGTTAAACCCATCAATTATTAATAACATTTATTTAGTCTTCCATGATGTCCACTATAATTATTGATTTTGATCAATAGAATGAGAGAGTTCACATGGAAACTAGATCTTAGAATGGGTATCATTTTCCACCTACAAATAAAGGTTTTGAGGTTACAGTTATTAACACACCATAGAAAGTAATGTTATGCTACCAAAATTCCTCCAGGGAGACTTGAAACCATTATTCTTTTCCCTTCACCATATATGACATTTTATTGCACACTCCTACCCAATTTTTGTGTTAGAGCACACAAGGAGATAAAGGAGCCTCCCAAACACAATCCCACAAACCTATTGATTCCATGCCATTTCCATGCCATGCCTTGCCATGCCATTGTCATGCCTTTCCAAGTCATTCCATGGCATGCTATTGTTATTTCCACTCCATTTTCATGCCTTTCTAGGTCATTCCATGCCATCACCATGTCATTGCCATGCCTTTCCAAGCCATTCCATGCCTTTCCAAGCCATTCCATGCCATGCCATTTCCATGCTTTGTCATTGCCATGTTAGAAAAATGGGTGTGCTTGTTTCACCATAGGCACTATAGCAATATTGTCACCCAACCATAGGCACAAAGGCCACCCCTGAGAACCTTAACTTTGACAGACACAATAACTCTAGTAGCAGACCAATAGCCAACCAAAGATAGTGCACCAAGAAAGGATAACCAAATACCAAGCAGAAAGTCCAAACCAATAACCCAAGGAAAAGTCATTACTACAACAGTTATAGTTCTCCTTCACTCATGCACACTTCTTGTCCTTATGTAGTCGTGAGTAAGTGAGTGACAAATGAGCTCTAGCACCCTCTATTTATACTACTCCATCTTAACTGAATGGTCCTTTTAGCACTGAGAATCACCCTTCGACTACAAGAGGATAATCCCAATACCCATAAAAAATAAATTAAAATGGATTAAAATGGTTGAGGAGGTGGATAAGGGAAAAACCGCAAAGAGAGGGAAATATAACAAAGGTTGTTGCAGATTAGTCCTCGACCATTGGGCTATGGAGTCATAAGTATCATGCTAATGAAGGCATTTAAACTTCCTATCATATACAAGGATTTATGTGGTGATGAGGAGAAAGAATACAAAATGTGTTTGACTGATAAATGATGGAACATGGGAAAGATGACAGCAGATTCTCTACCGCCTCAGGAATCCATAAATCAAGGATGCTACCTCCCAATGAGAAGAAAAACAAAAAATGTATGAGCGATGAACCATGAAAAATGAGCAAGATGACAATAGATTCTCTATCGCCTTAGGAATCCATAAATCAAGGATGCTACATCCCAACGAGAAGAAAAAAAGAAAATGTCTGAGTGATGAACCATGAAAAATGGGAAATATGACAATAGAAACTCTACCGCCTCAAGAATCCATAGATCAGAGAGATTACATCCAAACAAGAAAAAAAGAACAACATGTAAACTAAAAAGACAGTCTGATAAAAGAACTCAAAGGAATCTTCAATAACATAATATTTACGATCCAAGCCCTCTGCCCTACAAACTGAAAAATATAGAGCCCTACTCCTAAAATTCTCTGGGCTATGTTGCCGTCCTAATACACACTTGCAAACGTGAGCAAAGTCCAGCTCACTTAGTGTGTCCTTGGAGGCACAATGCCTAGGTTCACAGTCCACAATGTCACCTTGACTGGAACCTCTTCCTTCTAGGCTTACTCCTAGGGAGGCCAAGGGGGGTAGACCCTAGTTACTAGATTTGATTTAACTTTGAAGTTCTAGAAGTTGGTTTTAATTTGTTATAAGGCTTGGGGGAAAACTAACCTAAGATGCTAAAGCAACAAATGCAAAGTGCAAGATTATCTAAATGACAAGCAACCCTTTCTCTAAGCCAACTATGACTAGTGCCTAAGGTTGGGCAAGGGGTCAACTAAGTTTGAAGGTGTTCAATTACCAAAGTATTACAATTCAAAATATTAGAACTATCTCACAAA
>ML841488.1:103507-119378 GCA_009831015.1 Picea engelmannii | reverse complement strand
TGAAGTACTAACCACTGCAGCACATTTTAGCTTTATTTGTCTTGTCTCGCAAACAGGTGCCCTTATCAGTGGAATATCTTCTTTGACTATCTCCTTCCTGGCAGTAATATGTGAAAGGGAATCCTTATCTTGATCCATTAGCCCTTTAGCCCTTTTAGAAACCCAGATTACTAGGGACGTCTCCCTTGGACTAGCCATCCTAAATAGAAAGAGCTCCCCGTCGAGGTGACAGTGGGTGGGGAAGCTCCTGTTACGCCAGTTTTAAGCCTTGACTCAAGCTACCTAAACCCTTCCTACAAACTGTGCGATAACAGGACCTATTATGAATATAGTTTTGAAGGTAAAAACTTGTTTTGAGTTCATTTCCTTTACACACATCTTTAGGGAATTCAACTAAAAAATAGATATACTCTCTAAGGAAACATTTATCTAGGTGGATATTGATGGCCACCCACCTCTTCCATTGACTCATCATGGTTCTCCATCTTGGACATTTTTGTTATGATTTTCGGGTCCTAAACTTCTGGGTCCATTTTGAGGCCCTGAACAATTTTTTTTAACCATTCAAGGGTTGAGGGTTGCCATGGTATTACCAATCCCGACCAAAAATTGTACTTTTCGATTAGATCTTTCCAACAAGCTACTAAATACCCCAAACAAATATTGTATGCAAAAGTTGCACCCCTGAGAAGTTGAGAATTTGATCCATCAACTAAATTCGTAGAAAATATGTAGCAAGGGTGAGAAAACTTGCATCTCTAGTGGTTGTTCTATATCATAGACAAAAATGGGTAAAAAACAAATAAACTTACTTTTATAAATGGATGGACATTCATTTAGATCTTAATCTACCAAAAAATCAATAAAACAACTAACATACCAACAACAAAATGTAGTAGAAATATCTAAAGAATGTGATCAATTTCTATACCCAATGGAAAGAATCAAATAAAAAACACTTGTGAAGAAACCATTGAAGACGAGAATTTGTTGGTGGCCTCTGTAATTTGTTTAACCTGAAACAAATAACACAAAAAGCAAATATACTAGAGAATTTTTCTAAGTGTAAACTATGTAAGAGGTTTTGAAACGCCCAACGTTTCGAGTGGACACTCCACCCATCATCAGAGACATAAAAGATTGAATATTAGAAAATAGTGTCGAGCTTCATATTTATAAATTGGGAAAGCAAGTGACCGTTGAGGGAAAGTGATTTTCGAAGCCTTGTCATTGCTAATATTAATAACAACCCTCACACTCTCCCCCCACCCTACAACTAACCTCTATCCACTGTTATTAATTCATCCTCCCTTATTTTAGATTCTCCTACCCTCCATATTCTAGAAAAATGATTTAATTTCTCCCTATCTCCTAGGCACATCCCGATCAAAGACATAATCTACTCCATTGAATCCATTACCCATACCCTTCTGATTCATGAAGCTGAAGAAATTAGACAATAATGTGGAAGAATCCTCCATCTATCTAAACCTCCTAAACCTAACCTAATTAAAGAATAATTCTCCTCAATTTGTTGACTTAATGATAACCTTGACATCCTTATCCTCAAAGATGACAAAGGTAATGCTACGGTCATTATGAATACCTCCAACTACGACTCTAAATTATTTAACCTTCTCTCCTCCACCTACAAAATGCTTAACAAAAATCCTATTACCACCATTACTAACCTGGTTACCAAAGCCATCAAATCCTCTTCTTTGGATCCTTCTACCCAAAAGTGTCTCATCCCCCATAACCCCCAAACCCCGAGGTTCTATGGGAAAACCAAAATCCATAAAAAAGGCATTCCCCTTAGAATAGTGAGTGCCATAGGAGCCCTCTCTTATGCCGAATTCATTGATAAAACCTGGAATCTGCATCTCAATGAACAAAACATTATGGTCATATTTGACGTGTTTTCCTTTTCATCAAAATTCCAGTCCCAGAAGCCTTAACCTTGTTATCCAACCTGGTAGACTACAAAACTTTGGACATCATCAAGATTTTCCTCTCCTCAACTTTCTTTACCTTCAAAGGGGTTTTCTATGAACAGACTGAATGCACAACCATGAGGTCATCCTTATTCCCAATGGTAGCCAGTATTTTCATGGAACATTTTGAATATTCATCCTTAAGTAGCTTTCATCTCAAACCTAAATGCTAGTTTTGGTTTGTAGACGACACTTTTTACATCTGGCCTTATGGCCCAACCACCCTTACCGCCATCGTTCAATCATCTTAGAAACCTTCACCCCCACATATAATTCCTTATGGAAACCCAAAAAGACAATTATATTTCCTTTCTAGATGTCCTTATCTCTCATCTTCCTGATGGATCCATCTCCCACCAAGTCTGTAGGAAGAAAAATCACACTAATAGATACCTCAATGCTATCTCCTGCCATCATCCATCTCAAAAATCCATTGTCCTGAAAACCTTGGTTACTCGGGCCATTCGTAACTCTTCCCCTCAATTCCTCATCAAGGAAAAGGACCACCTAACCAAAACCCCTTTGTCCAATGGCTACTCTCTCTACAAAATCACCCACGCTTTCCACTCAGCCTGCAACCCTAAACCTAAAACCACCTCACCCTTTTTTATGTTTGGGCAGCATCATGAATACATTCTCCCAGATTAATAATTAATAATATAATTATTAATTATTAATTATTAATAATGTAATTATTAGTTATTAATAATAATAATAAATAATTATTATAATTATTAAAGAAGCATCCTTTCATGGATAATCACCATGTGTGCCTTTAGGTTCTCTATATATTTGGCACATTCATCATTGTAATAATAAAATCTATCTGATCATCTCATATAAATATTCAACATGGTATCATAGCAGGACTGAGCTTGACTCCCTCACAAGAGGTCCCAGAAAAATGAGAGAGATAGCTTGCTTTTTGTGTGAATATTTATAACATGATAATTGATTTTTGATTGTGTGCATATTGAGGTGAAAAGAGTGGAGATCCTTCAAGACATATGGAATAAAATCATAATTGGTGTGGCAGTAGTTGTTTTGGACCAGGAGGCTTCAAGGAAAGAGGGAGTCGGCATTGCAAGTAGAACTTGGTGATAATGTCAAGTATGCAGTAAGAGGAGTTGGGACAACTTCATTCCAACTAGAGTCCGAGGATATTCTTCATATACGAGATGTGTTGTATGTACCAGGGCTAAAGAAGAACCCGCTTTCTACCTCAATATTGGAGGATAAAGGCTATAGAGTTGCATTTGTGAATGGACAGGTTCTTGTATGGCCTAAGGTCTCAAGTATAGACTTTGCAACAATGATTGGTGTTCGAGAGGGAGGTCTATACACATTGTTGGGATGACCAACTCATGAATTGGTACATGACGACATCAGTTTTTGTGAGCTATGGCATTGGAAAAACATTCTCCCAGATTGGTCATGTTGATTTGACCAAGGGAGAATGATACATTCACTCTCAGAGCCATACTAATTTCGCTAGTGGTGAATGGACCAGGTTGACTTCGGCAGCATTGGGAAGACATCCTCCCAAATTGATCATGTTGATTTGACCAAGTGAGGATGATACATTCACTCATGGGGCCATGTTGATTTGGCTAGTTGTGAATGGCCCAGGCATAGTCTTATCCTTAGTCATGCTAATTTGACAAGGAGTGATAGAGACTTGAGATGCAGCATCGGGAAGAAATTCTCCCAGAGTGTCCATGTTTACTTGGCTGAGGAGAATGTCACAGGGAATTGATGTTCTCCAACTATTAGCATCGAGAAAACATCCTCCCAGAGTGGCCATGCTGACTTGGATGAGGAGAATGATACATTCACTCACAATATTATCCATGTTGACTTGGATAGTGATGAATGGTTGAGGCACAGTCTTATAGACTCAAGGTACTATCACATGCCTACTCCAAGTTGGAGAAATATATACTAACTAGAAGTGCATGTGAGGAGAAGTATACATCAATTGGGTGCATGTCGGAGATGAATGCGTCAACAAAGTATCATTGACAAGTGTAAGAGGGGTTTGGCCTATGAGTTCGAAATCAATAATATTGGCATGATGCAAAATGTCTCCCTCACTGAGGAGTGTTGAAGTTGGAATCATCAAGAAGAGATTCTCAGATATTGGTCATGTTAATTTGACCAAGGGAGAATAATACATTCACTCACAAGGCTTTGCTAGTGGTGAATGGACCATGTGTAGTCTTTATCCTTAGTCATGTTGATTTGACTAGGAGTGATAGAAGACTCGAGATGCAGACCCAAAGTGAGCTTGATCTCAGAGAGAGTTAGTTGGCTCAGAGGGAGAGCCATATAGGGAGTTCCCCCTCACAGTCAGGTGGAAGAAAGACATCTCTGAAGACTGACAGAACATGTGTCATGAGTCTAGGGAAAAGTTTGTATACTTCATAGACAATCTTGGCATAATGTAGAATGTCTCCATCACTGAGAGGGAGTGTTGATGTTTGGGAAGCATCAGGCATACATTCTTCTAGATTAATAATTAATATTATAATTATTAATTATTAATAAATATTATTAGTATATATATAATAATAATAATAATTAGTTATTATAATTATTAGAGAAGCATCCTTTCATGGATGGTCACTATATGTGCCTTTAGGTTCTCTATATATTTGGCACATTCATCATTGTAATAATAAAATCTATCTAATCATCTCATATAAAAATTCAACAACCCTCATCCCCTCCTCGTGCTATCATCTCTCTACCTTATATCCAAGGAATTACCAACCATATCTCGAAGCTCCTATTCAAGAAGAACATCAAAATCGTTTTCAAGCCATACAAAACCCTAAAACAACTCTTTCGAACTGCTAAAGATAAATCTGACTCGATGCTTGGCCTAGTAGTTTACCAAATTCCTTGCTCCCGTGGGAAGTCTTACATAGGTCAAACCAGTAGAATATTTAAAGCCCGACTTAAAGAGAACATAGCTGATACCACTTATAACCGAATCTCCAAATCAAATATTGTTGAACACTCTCATAACTCCAAACACCTTATCTCCTTTGAAAAAACCAAAATTCTAGCCTCTGCCCCTCATTACTCCTCTCGTCTCATTCGTGAAGCCCTTAAAATAGAAAAACATCCCAATAACTTTAATCGCGAAGATGGATACAAGTTAATCCAATCTTGGAATCCCACCATACATCACCTAGACCATTAGGCATCCTCTTTTGAGTTATTGATCCTTCTCTCCCTTCCACCTTTCCTCTTTTCCTCCCCCGACCCAACTTCATGGCTCTACACTTCTTTGCTCAATCTCTCCTCCTCCTTTGAATTTTTTTTTTAACCTAATTTTTCTTCTCACTTTAATTTATGCATCGCTTTGCATTTTTAACCTAATTCATCTTCTCTCTTTAATTTATGCAACGCCTTTTATTATTTAATTGTATTTTATTCATTCTATTAACACTCTGTAAATTTCGTCCAACTGAGAGACAAATGATAGAGGTAATTGTTTCAACCTACATTAGAGCTAGCAACTAGCTAGCTCAACTCAGAGAGGGCTCTCTCATGTCACTTGATATTTCTTTAGCAATCGGTGGCTAGATTTGGTTTGTTTTGGGGGTTTTTTATGAATTTGCTGGCTAGGAAGGGGAGGGACACTCAGGGCTATGGAGTCGAAATTTTGAAAGTGAATGAAAACAATGATTGGTCGGTAGAATTATCCAGAGGATAAAGGCTAAATGAGGCAATGAATATGAGTCGTAAATTGTATTTAAGCAGGGTGTAAGAGGAAGGAGAAAACAAATAACTGCATCAGAGCATTACTGAAATGAATTCTGAATTAGCTAAGAACAAATTACACGGTTTAAATTGCTTATGCCAAGAGCATCGTTAGATGAATTTTGGGCCTTTAACTCTCCAATTTAAACAGAAGAAAGTATGAATGGAATGAAAGAACACGGGAAATACATACAAAGAAAGGAGACAAAACTCATATCACCACCATTAGAATCTTTTCATAGAGACTTCAAAAGCTTTTGCATATGTATTCAATTCAGCTCCAGAAAATTACAATTGAGTTCAGAAACAACAAAAAGGTGACATTGCACTTCTGCCAACATTAATTCATTCAGAATTTCTAGTAATTATACAATTTGATTACAATGGTTGAAACCGAAACATTTCAGCTTCTAAAACTGACTATAATAATTTCAACTGACAATCTCGGCACATGAACCGATTTACAATGATTAAACTAAAATGTTTCATAAACTAACGGTTGATTCCTCCAACTACTCTCTTTTTGTCCTTTCCATATGTCTTTCTCTGATCTTTTGTCGAGCTTGCCAATCGGGTGACACCTGGAGGCTATTTGTTGGTCCCTGGAATACTGTACTTTGTCTTGCCCAACTACATGATCTCCATCCACTGTAAGTCAGAAGGAATCTCGTAATCCATTATTTTTTTTATCGGGATATCCAGATCAATGCAAGTAGCATAATTCATAGTCAACAACCCGATCTTTACTGTCTTAAACTGATTTAAAATCTCAAAGTGTACGGTCAAAAATACCACCAGACTTGGTCCCTACAGGTTCTCTTCCAGGCCTTCAAACTTGGAATGATCAATTTTGCATTGGGTGAGGAGAGAATTGTATTCTTCTTGATCGTATAATTTCCCTTTGCCATCCCAAAATGGTGGGAGGCCTTTGATAAACAAGTTTTCAAACAGATACTTGAATTCTTGTATACTTTGTTCCATTTGTATGGCTTTGGTTTGAAATGACTTGAGTAAGTTGTGCTTAGCAATGATCCTCCTAACCCAAATGATTAGTGTAGTTATGTCCTTGACCCCAATGGTCTGAAGTTCAGTAGTGGGAACGACATTTGGAAAATTTATAGCATTTTGGGCCCATTCTGAGGGTTTTTTCGCCAGTGTCTCATTAACAACAGTACACCTGCTTCGGGCAGTGATAGTCATGTTGTCTTTGTCATTTATAAAATTCAAGTACACCCTGAAATTAGCAACTTCAACAACAATAACATTCATGATTACATGTTTAGCTCCTTGTAGAAGTACTTTACCTTTCAATCTCGTCTTCAACTTGTTTACCCTTTCTTGCAAATCTTGATTTTCCTTTTGGAATTGGGCCATCTTTTCATCCTTCATTTTCATCTCTTGCTGCAACTTTTCTATGACCCCTTTAAGGCTCTTGATTTCTCATGTCTTGAAGCTTACTTGGGGCATAGCTTAGACGATATCTTCAATGTTTGAATCATCTCATGTTGTACAAGGTACAACTGCAGATCTGTTCGATATTTCTACCTGTCCTCATGACCAATTCTCTTTTTCCTTTTCCAGCTGCAACACTTTGGCTTTGTAATTTAGTGCTTCCTGTCTAAATGTCTCTTTTTCTTATTCTAGAGTAGTCAAATATGTTGTCTGTCCATGCTCTGTGGCAGACATCTTCAACTTCTTTTCCATGCTTTAAATCAATTTGTCTTTCTCATCTAAGGAAGCTTTTACTCCTTGAGGGCCTTCAGATTCCAATCTTTTGACTTGATTCTGCTAGGCTCTACTGGATGATTTTTCTTGTCTCAATTTCCCTTCCAACTTGAGTGTATGAGTTGTTAGCCTTGCAACCCTCAAACTTAGACTCAGGTAGTCTAAATAGAACATGTCACTAATGTTTCTGTGAAATTTTACCTTATCTGAGGCACTAATATTTTCATAATGAAACTTAATTTCATATACTTTATCCTCGTCTGTTACCGCTATGTTGAGTGTCTTTCTTTCTACATGCATGACTTAGAACATGGAATACTTAAACTAAGAAATCATTTCTACTTCGGGTATCAAATCTCTTATTTCACTCATGGCCAAGCTCCCTTTCATAACATATTGATTTGCTAAATCTTCTTTGGACTGGTAGACTGCTTTAAGTGTCTTATTAAAGACGTGTTTCTTGCTGCTGAAACCCCTTGAACTGCTTTCACCCTGTGGCATGCTTTATGTACTAGCCCCTTCGTTTTTGGTCCCACTTGTTGGTTGTGGAGCCTGATTATCTTCCTGATCCAGAGGTATTTTGTTTTCAGCCATGTTTATACACCAAAAGTATGTACACTCTTCCACATGGGGGAGTGCATAGGGGGGTTACCCGATGGAGGTTCGGGGGTGAAGCCCCCAAAGGAAAAATTTCCTTGTAAATGTATATTGTAATTTCATTGTAAATCTGGACCCTTCATTATAAGGTCGCAGATATGACAATAGAAGTTATGTTAGGGTTTTTTTCCCTAAAAGGCAACCCTCTTTTGTGAGGGAAATGTATTGCGACTTTGTATTATCGGGAATATTGTATTCTAAGAGAAGAGACTGTGAGAGAAAGAAGAGGAAGTTACAGTGGGTTTGTTTTAGATTGTATCCCTTCATATGATGGATAATAATAAAGAGAAGGACCTAGAAATTTCTCTGGTGGACGTAGCCCAAACTGGGTGAACCACGTAAATCTGTGTCTCTATTGTATTATGTATCTTCTGTGTTTTTTTTCTGCATTTGTTTTATTTTATTGCTCCATAGTCCTATTTTTCTAACACCGCTCTCTACCATGTCCATATTCACTTTCTTGTTAGGTTCTTCTTCCTCCAGGTATACTATCTATGGAGATTGTGCGATTTTCATTTTCTTGAGAACATTTTGTTGACCATTGGTGCCCAGGGCCTCTGAACTACTCCTTTTGTTATAAACACTCATCTTGGGATCTTTAATAATCATCCTTGGAGGAGTTTTCTGTGACTGGGTTTGTTGCGGGGAAGGATCTATTTGTTGTGTCTGATCAATCTGCAAAATGACTTCCATATCTGCACAGGTTTCCAGATTTGCCAGTTTATCAAAACCTTCAACATAGTCATGTTCATAAGGGCCTTGTTTACTCGTCAGTCTTCTTTTAGATATGACCTGGTGTGGATCATACTTTATCCCTTGTAACTATGTGAATCCAAACTCCTTGATCTTGGCCTAGATCTGAGGCAAACAAGACCTAGTCTTTACCACAAAGGGTCCTATTATGAAAAGAAACTTTAGTTTAGATGCTTTGTGCATTTTCAAAAAATGTTTAGTTTCTGAGATAATTCTTTGCCTGATGAACTCCAGGGAAAAGACTCTGGGAGTCAAGAAAGAAGGTAACAGGTAAGGTCCCCCTTGATATCCATATACCCAAATTATAGTAGAGTGCATGAACAACACCCAATATCCTACCATGTTCTCTGGATTGGGCTGCAAATAAATTTTCATTTCTTCCAAAACCCTTGGCAAGTTGGTGTTGAAGATTAAGCAATAAACTCTGGACATGATCTTATTTATAAAAATGAACATTGTGATCCTTTTGCATTCAGTCGAGATGAATGAAGCTTTAGGAAAATCTGTCTTATTTGTCTCCAGGAACATTCTCAACAAGTGTGTATAATATATGAAGTGTCTTAGTGATTGGAAATTCACTAGCTTCTTGGGCACATTATCAGCGATGAACTCTTCAAAACTGATACGGACTGACTGACTGGACTCCGACTGAAAAAAGGTCAACAGAAAACCCAACATGACCTCTACTACAAACTTGTCGTTATCTAAACCTAAAATCTAACTTAGTATGGAACATGCCCACTGGACCTCAATAACCATGATGCTCACATTTATAGGTGATGCATCCCTCCTACTCCCCCGTAGGGCTACACGACCTCCCAGTCAAGGATCTATGATTATTGAGTCAACCAACTCTCTGGAACCTTGATGGCCCCCTTCTGTATCTAAACACAGGCCCTTTCGGCTCTCTGGTGTAGGTCTTATGATACCCGCAACCTCCCCTTTCACTCTCCTGTGAAATCTCAAAGTATTGGGCGTTAGCTCCTTTTTCTGATAAGCCCCCTCTTGATGTGACCTTGGGCAATGAATTCTCGTGACCACGTGATTGAGGGCACGGCCAAAAGTGGTTTGGGATCAAATTACTTTTCATCTCACAATTCTCTTCAAGCTTCCATGTGTCCCCTTGGAAAAACCACAATATGGATTACAACCTGCCCTCAAATTTTTAAAGTCTACGCAACTCATGTCCCTGCAATGCTACAAGACCGTCGATCTCCTGATATTGATGACACTGTCTGAACTGACGGTTCAGATCTTCCCTTTCCCAATCTATGGACCAGATCTGCCCCTCCTGAATCAACGGATGTGATCTCCTTCGTGATTTCAGACTTCAGACTTTTGAAATCTCAAACCCTACTTTCCTCTATACTTCAATCTTTCGAAGATGACGATCTGTGGACACCTGTCTTGCTCAATCAATGGTCCATCTCCTACTTCGGGTGTTTTACCTTTCAACTCAGATCAACGGTCCTGTGACCCTCTTCTCGATCAACAGTCGAGATCTCCTCCGGGTCTTCGGACTTCTGAGATCTCAAATCTCAAACTTCAACCTTTTTACCAATGGCTCTTATCCGAAGGCTATAATCCACCGATGCGTGTCCACTTGATCTAACGGTCGAGGATTACTTTGGGTCTTTACCCGGAGCCCACAGATTTGTGCCACCTGTCCTCTGGATCTGACAATCGACGATTACTTTGGGACTTTACCCGGAGTGCATGGATCTATGTCACATATCTCTTAGATCTGACGGCTATGAATTACTTTGGGACTTTACCCAGAGTCCACAGATTCACGCCACGTCTCCTCTTGATCTGATGGTTATGAATTACTTCGGGACTTTACCCGGAGTCCACAGATTCACGCCACGTCTCCTCTTGATATGACGGCTATGAATAACTTCGGGACTTTACCTAGAGTCCACAAATTCACACCACATCTCCTCTTAACTCCAACGAATCAGATTCACTTTGGGTGATCCGACGCCTGAGATTTACTTCAGACGATCTGACGACTCAGATTCACTTCGACTGATCGGACGGCCTCGATTTACTTTGAATTTCTGGCTCTTTGGGCTTCGGAAATCTCAAGTCTCAAATTTGCATCCTCCTGAACTCATGGTATCCGACGGCTCAGATTCACTTGGACGATCTGATGCTTGAAGTTTACTTCGAATAATTGATGGTTCAGATCTGCTTCAGATGATCGAACGGTCGAGATTTACTTCGGATTTCTGGCTCTTCGGGCTTCGAAAATCTCAAGTCTCAAACCTTAGTGAGTTCTCTCTCCTGCGTGTGCGAAGCACTAAGGCTCGTGCACCTTGCTCTCATCAGACGGTTATTGATCCTTTGCATTGTGATCCAACGGCCACTGTCGCTCCTCCTCCTGAGCTTCTAATTTCTTCTGACTTAGAATATTTCTCAGTCTTCAAAGGTTTCGACCTTTCTCCTCCTACAAGTCCGACTCTTGGATCTCGTCAACACTTATGAAAAGTGTTATCCCTTCTGAGCTTGATACTTAAAGAATTTATATTTCCCACGCACTCCTTGCATTCGGGGGTTTTGATAACTCAGTTCGAAGGATTTCTTGAAAATAAATTCTTCTCTCCCTCCTGGCGTTCCTTTGTTCTAGTTCTTCGACGCTTGGTTGCTTCTTAATGTTGTGCACTCCTTGAACCTGGTTTAAGTTTCTTTTGTTCTCTTTGAACTCCTATGAGTCACTTCGAGACTCAATCGACGCACTCCTTGCATTTAAGATGCACACCTTGCATACGAGTTTCAGAAGAGAAACAATTGAAACTTATCCAGTTCCGTCACAAATTCATACGATCAACTTCTCGAACAAGAATACATGAACGAAATGAAATAAATGACATACATAGAATATAACATTCATTCATACATACATCAAATGAACCCAATCCAAGGATTTGGGACAATTATGTTTGTTCTATTCATTCATGAAAACAAATTACATAATCTTGTAGTTCTCCACTTTGTCTTTCTTCTACTCTATTCTTCTCTACTCTCTCTTTCTCTCATCATCTTATAATACTTTTACGATGCAACAACAAACTATCGAAGCACTGGCTCCATGAGCTCTCTCGTCCTGTCTGCAACCTATCCTATAAACTCTTAGCAGTTACCTAGTTTTTCCTATTACAATAACTAACAGTTATTTCCAGATAAGAGCCAACACTCTATATATGCAACCTCTTACAGTCCTATACGACTTTACAAACACAGCATATTTAAAAATGTTGTTTCCAAAATATCTCAACAACTCGATTTACTCCTGAGTTAATTTTTGATTTGAAACTTTGTCATGTTGAGATGTCGTTTCTTTGCCTTCACGTTTGCGTCTTTGAATTTGAAGGTGATGCTCCTGCATCATTCTCCTCTGGTTAAAATTTTCATGGACTCTTGTTCATGAGCTCTTGCATTGTTTTTCCATGCTTCAAAATATCAGGTTCTGTGACCCAACTTGAATCTTCCATTGGATGATCTTTCCACTTCACTAAGTATTCATGATATGTATTCCTCATGGTCTTCTTCCCATCTCTTTGTTCAATGATTTTCTCCATCTGAGGTTTTTCTGTTGTGGGCAACTTTTCTTCCCACTGAACTTCTTTCTGATCATCTGATTCTCCCGCCTCGTCTCTCTTGTAAGGATATAGGTCTGCAACATTGAATATCAGTGATATCCCAACATTGTCTGCAACTCAATTTCATAAGCATTGGCTGCAAATTTTCTGAGAATCCTGCATGGTCCTATCTTCTTCATCTTCAACTTGTTATATGTTCCCCTTGGAAACCTCTATTTTCTCAAATGAGCTAAAACTTCATCTTCAACTTGTTATACGTTCCCCTTGGAAACCTCTCTTTTCTCAAATGAGCTAAAACTTCATCTCCAACCTCGAATTGAAAATCTATCCTCTTTTAATCAACTTTGTTCTTATATTTCTGGTTGTTGTATTGTAGTTGTTCTCTAACTCTGTCATGGAGTTTCTGCATTTTTGTTTCAAAATCCTTTGCTGCATCACTTTTGAACTCATCTTGATTCAGATCTCTCAACTCTGTAATCCCTCTTGGTTGTATACCATACACAATTTCAAATACACTTTTCCCTGTGATTTTGTTCACTGAATTGTTGAATGAAAATTATGCTTGTGCCAGAATATGATCCCATTGACGACCTTGCTCAGTGACTAAACTTCTTAACAAGTTTCCCAAACTCTTGTTTACTACTTCAGTCTGTCCATCTATCTGAGGGTGATATGTTGAACTAAAGGACAAGTTTGTACCCAGCCTCTTCCATAGAGTCCTCCAAAAATGTCTTACAAATTTGGTGTCCCTGTTTGAGACTATGCTCCTAGGCAATCCATGTAGTCTCACTACTTCTCTGAAAAACAAATTGGCTATGTGTGTAGCATCATTTGTCTTCTAGCATGGTATGAAATGTGCTATTTTTGAAAATCTGTCTACCACAACAAATATGGAATCGCTTCATTTCTGAGTTCTAGGCAATCCCAATATGAAATCCATATTGATTGCATCCCACGACCTTTCTGGAATTGGTAATGGCTTATACAAACTAATGTTATGTTGTCTTCCTTTTGCATACTGACAAATTCTACATTTTTTCACAGACCTTTTCACCTCTGCCCTCACGCTTGACCAATAATATGAATTACTCAGTTGTGCAAATGTTTTATCATGACCAAAATGTCCAACCAAACCTCTGTTGTGTTTCTCTTTTAGAAGGTTATCTCTCATTGAGAATTTCGGTATGCATAGTTGGCTTCCTTTGAATAATAATCCATCCTGGATCAAATACTCAGTCCATAGGCTTCTGTCTCCCAACAAAGGATTCTTGCATGCTTCATAAGCTTCCTTAAAATCTGCATCTTCTCTATACATCTCCTTGAGGTTTTCAAACCCTAAGGTCTCCACTTGGAATTCTTGTACAATTAAACTCCTCCTGCTCAAAGAATCTACAACTTTGTTAGCAGTTCCAACAATATGTTTAATAACAAAAGTAAAATTTTGCATAAATTCTACCCATTTAGCATGTCTCTGATTCAACTTTTCTTGTCTAGTAATAAACTGCAAAGCTTGGTTATCACTGTACAAGACAAATTCTTTAGGAATTAGATAGTGTATCCACTTCTTCAAAGCTTGAATCACTGCATAAAATTCTTTGTCATGTGTGGAATACTTCTTCTTGGTTTCATTCAGCTTCTCACTGAAATAAGCAACTGGCCTATTATCCCGACTCAAGACTGCTCCTATAGCTAATCCACTTGCATCACATCTCACTTGAAATGTTTTTCCAAAATCTGGTAAGACCAGAATTGGTTGTTCTGTGATCTTCTCCTTCAACACCTTGAAACTTTTTTCAGCTTCCTCTGTCCAACTAAAAGACTTGTTTTTCTTCTTCACAGTGTCCAGCATGGGTGCACATATACCACTGAAATTTTTGATAAACTTTCTATAAAAACTCGCCAACCCATGAAAACTTCTTACCTCAAATATGTTGCTTGGCGATGGCCATTCTTTGATTGCTCTCACCTTTTCTGGATCCATCTTCAATTCATTTGAAGAGATCACAAAACCCAAATATATGAGTTATGTCTTCATAAAAGAAGTTTTCTTCAGATTTATCAGCAATTTTTCCTGCTGCAACTTTTACATCACTGATGTTAGATGTCTTAAGTGTTCTTCCTCTATCTTACTGAATATTAGTATGTCATCCAGATATACTATGACAATTTTTCCTATGAAGTCTTTCAATACTTCATTCATCAATCTCATAAATGTGCTTGGTGCATTTTTCAACCCAAATGGCATGACCATCCATTCAAACAATCCCTCATTTGTCTTGAATGCTTTTTTCCACTCATCTCCCTCTCTCATTCTTAATTGATGATATCCACTCTTCACGTCTATATTGGAAAATAGCTTGCTCCACTCAAACAATCCATCAAATCATCCATCCTTGGTAAAGGAAATCTATACCTAATGGTTATCTTGTTGATGGCTCTAGAATTTGTACACATTCTCCACCCTCCATCCTTCTTTGGACTTAACACGGTTGGTACTACACATGGGCTTAGGCTTTCCCTAACTAAACCTTTATCCAACAACTCCTGGACTTCATTTTTGACTTCCTCATTCTCTCTAGGTGTCAACCTATAAGCTTCTTTGTTTGGTAAACTAGCTCCTAGAATAAGGTCAATATGATGACTTATACTCCTAATGGGTGGCAATGAGTGTGGTAACTCATCCACTACTATGTCAACAAATTTTTCTAACAATTCCTGTATTTCTTCAGGAAAATATTCCACAGAAGTATTTGTAAGGATAACTCTAGGCTTCCTCACTACAACAAACTGCATTTCTTTTTCCTTCTTGACTTCATTCAAGAGTTCCTTCCCACTCATGAGAAGTATACTTGAAATATATTCCCTCATTTGTTCTTTGTCTTCTATGGGTAACAACATATGTGTCCTACCATTCTTTTCTAGGGTATAAGTATTCTTTCTTCCATCATGAATAACTTTTCTGTCAAACTGCCATGGTCTCCCCAATAAAATATGATAGACATCCATAGGAATTACATCACATAATATTCCTTCCCTATAACCTCCTATTTTAAATTCAACTTGGCATTGTTGACTTACCATTACTTGATGTCCTTTATGCAACCATGATACCTTGTATGGGTTTGGATGTGCAGTTGTCTTCAGCTTTAGTTTCTCCATCATCTCCGTGGATACTAGATTGTTAGTGCTCCCAATGTCTATGATCACCTTGCAAACTTTGTCTTTTGTCTTGCAAGCAGTTCTGAACAGACTTGTTCACTGCACTGGTTCCTCTACCTCCTTCTCTGGTTTAAGAATAGCGTTCCTCATCATGAGGTTCTTTCCTCCTTCTACTTCTTCTGCTTCCACATGCTTCTGTACTTCAGCAAC
>ML841488.1:73397-88156 GCA_009831015.1 Picea engelmannii | reverse complement strand
ATTTTTGGGTGGACCGCCAGCATGTTCTCTGGGGTTAGGCCTATTACCCAGTGTCATTCTTTCCATCATCTTCTCCATGGTTCTCATCATCGTTTCAAACCTTTCTTCTAATGTTTGTGAGGTTGAAGGTTGTGCCTTCTCTTGAGTGTTTTTCATGTCCATGCCAAAGTTAGCTTTTATCTTTCCCGAAGCCATCAGATTCACTTCTACTTCTATGGAATCAATCATCATATCATCTAATCTAGCAGACCTTCATTCTCTTAATAACAAAGCAAAATCACTTTCAAAAGAATCAACATATCTGAGTTGAGCGGCTTTGGGAGGGGTTTAACCTCAGCAGGAATCGAATTATAGACCTTCGAGAATCTGGCTGAGAATTCTTGCACTGTTTCGTTGGGTGATATTTTCATGTTGTTATATTGGGTCAACAACTGAAGGGGAGTTTTCTTGTCGCCCCATTTTGCAAGGAAATTGGTTTCAAAGGCCTCAAAGTCTACGATACTAGCTGTTGGAATGGATATCAACCACTTCCTATGGTTATCCTACTAGACTTTGTGTAAACAATCTCAATTTTATATCTTCAAAGTCTACTTCTTCTAAGCCCATGAAATCATTAAACCAATCTAGGTGTTTCTAGGCTGATATGCTACCTTCATCATCATATAGTTTGATCCTTAGGTTATACTCCTGAGGCAGATCATGTAGTTGGGAAAGCAGTACGAGAGGAGAAAATCTAGCTGCCATGGATGCTATGAGGGGTCGGAGTGGTTGTTGGTTCTGAGTGGGGATCACTATAGGATTTACAGATGCAGCCAAAACCAAATCTTGGAATCTCTTTTCATCAAAGATGGTCTTTCTTAAACAAGATTTGAATTTAGTTCTGAACAGAGCTTGTTCAAATTTCACATCAAACTCAAGGTCTTCATTGCTTGTCACTCCATCCTTGGGTAAGGATAGACATCGGTCTAGACACAACACTAGGGTTACTAGATTTTATTTTGTTTTATGTACAATCTTTTCAAGATCAGACACAGAGATTGCAGTGTATGGGTCTCAGTTGCTTCTGGTGTGAATTCTCTTGGGAGCCAGGATTTCTAGCTCACACTATTTGGTGCCACTGTTCTCTTGGTAACAGATTCGCCAAGGAAAAAATAGTTTCATCCAATAAGGTATTTGATCCACTGTCACCCTCAATGATCAAAACTAAATATTTGAGTCATTTTCCCAGGGAAGATTTTTCAATTTTGTCCCCGATAACGACGCCAGAATGTTAGCACTCTGTAAATTATGTCTGGTTGATAGACAAACGACAGAGGTAATTGTTTAAACCTACTTTAGAGATGGGCACTAGCCTACTCAACTCAGAGAGGGCTCTCTCATGTCACTTGATATTTCTTTAGCAATCGGTGGCTAGATTTGGTTTGTTTTGGGGTTTTTTTATGAATTTGCTAGCTAGGAAGGGGAGGAACACTCAGGGCTATAGAGTCGAAATTTTGAAAGTGAATGAAAACAATGACTAGCCGGTATAACTCTCCATAGGATAAAGGCTAAATGAGGCAATGAATCTGAGTCGTAAATTGTATTTAAGTAGGGTGTAAGAGGAAGGAGAAAACAAATAACTGCATCAGAGAATTACTGAAATGAATTCTGAATTAGCTAAGAACAAATTACACAGTTTAAATTGCTTATGCCAAGAGCATCGTTAGATGAATTCCAGGCCTTTAACTCTCCAATTTGAACAGAAGAAAGTATGAATGGAATGAAAGAACACAAGAAATACATACAATCAAAGGAGACAAAACTCATATCACCACCATTAGAATCTTTTCATAGAGACTTCAAAAGCTTCTGCATATGTATTCAATTCAGCTCTAGAAAATTACAATTGAGTTCAAAAACAACAAAAAGGTGCCCTTGCACTTCTGCCAACATTAATTCATTCAGAATTTCTAGTACTTATATAATTTGATTACAATGGCTGAAACTGAAATGTTTCAGCTTTTAAAACAAACTATAATAATTTCAATTGACAGTCTCGGCATGTGAATCGATTTACAATGATTAAACAAAAACGTTTCATAAACTAACGGTTGATTCCTTCGCTTGCTCGCTTTTTGTCCTTGCCATGTGTCTTTCTCTGATCTTCTGTCGAGCTCTCCAATCGGGTGACACCTGGAGGCTATTTGTTGGTCCTTGGAACACTGTACCTTGTCTTGCCCAGTCGCACGATCTCCTTCCACTGTAAGTCAGAAGGAATCTCGTAATCCATCATTTCTTTTATCAGGATCTACAAATCGATGCAAGTAGCATAAGTCATAGTCGACAGCCCGATCTTTACTATCTTAAACTGATTTAAAATCTCAAAGTCTACAGTCAAAAATTCCACCAGACTTGGTCCCTTCGGGTTCTCTTCCAAGCCTTCAAACTTGGAATGATCCATTATGCACCGGGCGAGGAGAGAATTTTATTCTTCTTGATCGTATAATTTCCCTTTGCCATCCCAAAATGGTGGGAGGCCTTTGATAAACAATTGTTCAAACAGATCCTTGAATTCTTGTATACTTTGTTCCATCTGTATGAATTTGGTTTGAACTGACTTGAGTAATTTGTGCTTAGCAATGATCCTCCTAGCCCAAATGATCAGTGTAGTTATGTCCTTGACCCAAATGGTCTGAAGTTCAATAGTGGGAATGGCATTTATAAAATTTATAGCGTTCTGGGCCCATTCTAAAGGTTTTTTCGCCAGTGTCTCATTAACAACAGTACACCTGCTTCGGGCAGTGATAGCCATGTTGTCTTTGTCATTTATAAAATTCAAGTACACCCTGAACTTAGCAGCTTCAGCAGCAATAGCATCCTAGATTACATGTTTAGCTCCTTCCATAAGTACTTTACCTTTCAATCTCGTCTTCATCTTGTTTACCCTTTCTTGCAAATCTTGATTTTTCTTTTGGAATTGGGCCATCTTTTCATCCTTCATTTTCATCTCTTGCTGCATATTTTCTATGACCCCTTTAAGGCTCTTGATTTCTCATGTCTTCAAGCTTACTTGGGACATAGCTTGGATGATATCTTCAGTGTTTGAATCAGCTCTTGTTGTACAAGGTACAACTGCAGCTTTGTTCGATACTTCTACCTGTCCTTGTGACCAATTCTCTTTTTCCTTTTCCAGCTGCAACACTTTGGTTTTGTAATTTAGTGCTTCTTGTCTAAATGTCTCTTTTTCTTGTTCTAGAGAAGTCATCTCTCTTGTCTTTGGATGCTCTGTGGCAGACATCTTCAACTTCTTTTTCATGATTTGAATCAATTTGTCTTTCTCATCTAAGGAAGCTTTTACTCCTTGAGGGCCTTCAGATTCCAATCTTTTGACTTGAGTTTTCCAGGCTCTACTGGATGTTTTTTCTTATCTCAATTGTCCTTCCAACTTGAGTGTATGAGTTGTCAGCCTTGCAACCCTCAAACTCAAGCTCACGTAGTCTAAATACAACATCTCACTAGTGTTTCTATGAAATTTTACCTTATCCGGGGCACTGATATTTTCATAACGCAGCTTAATTTTTGATACTTTATCCTCGTCTGCTACCGCTATGTTGAGTGTCTTTCTTTCTACATCCCTGACTGAGAATAGGGAAGACTTAAACTGAGAAATCCTTTCTACTTCAGGTATCAAATCTCTTATTTCACTCATGGCCAAGCTCCCTTTCACAACATACTGATTTGTTAAATCTTCTTTGGACTGGTAGACTGCTTCAGGTGTCTTATTAAAGACATGTTTCTTGTTGTTGAAAGCCCTTGAACTGCTTTCACCCTGTGGCATGCTTTCTGTACTAGCCCCTTATTTTTTGGTCCCACTCTCTACCATGTCCATATTCACTTGCTTGTTAGGTTCTTCTTCCTCCAGGTTTACTATCTGTGGATACTGTGTGATTTTCATTTTCTTGAGAACATTTCGTTGTCCACTGGTGCCCAAGGCCTCTGAACTGCTCCTTTTGTTATAAGCATTCATCTTGGGAGCTTTAATAATCATCCTTGGAGGAGTTTTATGTGCATGTGTTTGTTGCGGGGATGACTCTATTTGTTGTGTTTGATCAGTCTGCAAAATGAATTCCATATCTGCACAGGTTTCCAGATTTGCCAGTTTATCAAAACCTTCAACGTACTCATGTTCATAAGGGCCTTGTTTACTCGTTTGTCTTCTTTTAGATATGACCTGGTGTGGATCATACTTTCTCCCTTGTAACTGTGTGAATCCAAACTCCTTGATCTTGGCCTGGATCTGAGGAAAACATGATCTAGTCTTTACCACAAAGGGTCCTATTATGAAAGGTAACTTTAAGTTAGATGCTTTGTGCATATTCAGAAAATGTTTTGTTTCTGAGATAATTCTTTGCATGATGAACACCAGGGAAAAGACTCTCGCGGTCAAGAAAACAGGTAAAAGGTAAGGTCCCCATTGATAGCCATATACCCAAATTACAGTAGAGTGCATGAACAACACCCAATCTCCTACCCTGTTCTCTGGATTGGGATGCAAATAACTTTTAATTTCTTCCAAAACCCTTGGCAGGCTGGTGTTGAAGATTAAGCTATAAACTATGGACATGATATTATTTATAAAAATGAGCATTGTGATCATTTTTCATTCAGTCGAGATGAATGCAGCTTCAGGAAACTTTGTCTTATTTGTCTCCAGGAACATTCTCAACAAGTGTGTATAATATCTGAAGTGCCTTAGTGATTGGAAATTCACTAGTTGCTTGTGCACATTATCAGCGATGAACTCTTCAAAACTGATACGTACTAACTCACTGGACTTCGACTGAAAAAAGGTCAACAGAAAACCCAACATGACCTACAAACTTGTCGTTATCTAAACCTAAAATATGACTTAGTATGGAACAGGCCCACTAGACCTCAATAACCATGATGCTCACATTCATAGGCAATGACAGACTCTCAGAATGATGTTCGAGTTTTACAATGGTCTGCAAAAATAGGGTTTTGACCTCGGGGGGACATTCTCTGTAGACTGCAATTAGTTTCGCTTCCTCGAAGGGCTCTGACGTTGTGGGGGAATATTCTGGTGTACCGAGGGCAAGTCGAATTGACAGGATATCTACTCTGCACAGGACTTCTGACCCTAATTTATTCAAAATGACCTTTTCTTCCTGCAAGTATTGTTCCGCACACCAGCTTATGAATTCTGGGAAAGGGAATGCGACTTCGATGGAATAAGGGAATATGGAGGCTTGGACTGCTTCGAGGAAGGGTATTTGTCTTCCTACATTATCTAACAGATTGGATCTGGATACGGAAATGGGTGAGACGGTTATTTCTGTGTCAAATATATCAGAGTCCTTGTCAATTAGGGCTTATTCTTTAGAGGTGAGATATTGTTTTGTTACAAATAAAATGGCAGGATTCATGGCCATGATGAAAATACCTGTGAATGAGTGGAGAATGCACGAGTTTGGTTCACCGTTGAGCTTAAGTTCGAACGAAGTGTTTGCGCCAACTTTCAAATGTTCAAATGATTTGAAATATCATAAAATAATGACTGGGGCCCTCCTTTTATATGCGCTTTTCGATATCGGGGGCAAGACAAAGCGGTTTTGAGTAGACCTCTTTTCGCCCCAATATGCCCTTGGTGGCGCCACGTGTTTGCGAGCTAAAACCATGGTATTTCTATCGGCCCTCTCTCAAGCAATTAACCCTCGTGCTAGTTCTTCGCCCGATATGTTTTCTGATCGTCGATCTGTGATGCTTGAGATCTGTGACTCGCCGGACCCCATCAACTTTCGCGCCTTCGGTATATTTATCCCTCTCTCCACTAAGTGTAACCCTATCCTCCAAACTCTCACGTCTCCCCACCAATTTATCCCCTCGCTAAACCCCGAGACTTGGATTCCATTTAAAAAATAAATTATGGTGATAACACATTCTTTCCAATTCCCCCCCGTATCTATTTATCATTCTAACTAGTTTCCCCTCTTTACATTTATTTATAAAGGTTCTCACCTTCGCTCTTATTTTCAATGACCTTTTACCTACCTTTCCTCACTGTCATTCTTACAACTCCTTTATTTCACTATTTTCTTCTAATGCCCATCCCTAATCTAATTAAATCGGTTCCCCCTCTTTGCATTTATTTAACTTAATGACTAATTCAAATTTGTATCCCTCATTTTTATTATTCCTCTCATTTAATTCCTACCTTAATTTTTGCAACGCCTTTACATTATTTTATTTTCTAAATCTTTCTAATATCCTCCCAGTTTCCCCTCTTCCAGACTTTTCTCTGAGAAGTTTATATTTTCAATATATATATATATATATATTCCCTGATCTATTGTGCCCCCTTGGGGTTAGGGTCGTTATTCGTAAGGCCGATGATTTACCCCGCTTACCATCCACGAGGTGGGGAAGTACTCGGGGGTTTCCCGTGCTAAATTCCGATGAAATAAAATATAATACCTATATTAATTTCTCTCCTTAGTTTATTTAATCCTCCCATTATATTACCCTAACTTAACCTTTGGATTCATTTAACTTTCTCATCGCATTTAATTAATTAATACACTTCTTCTCCCAATCTCAACGGCCATCTCCCATTATTTAATTTACTTATCTCTTTCCCTCAATGGTAATTTGCTCTCCCAATTTATAAATATGAAGCTTAGCACTCTTTTCTACCATTAAATATTTTATGTCCCTGATGATGGGTGGAGTGTCCACTCTAAATGTTGGATGTTTTGAAACCTATTACATAATTTACATCTAGAAAAATTATCTGGAAGCATGACTAATTGTGGAAATCTACATTAGCAAATATACCCCAAGAATAATAGGAACATTCAATAGAGAGAAGAAATATAATATTGATAGCACCATTAAGAAAGATTTGTTCACTTTCCTCGTCGAGGGGGAAACCTCCAAAATGAGCATAGATCTCTTACAATAATACTCAAGACAAATTTTCTCATACCCCCTACTCTTATTTATACTACTTCTATCTTCTAAAGAACATTCTAGAGGAAGATCTTTCTAGAAGCAGAAGCTTCTATTAGGTCTTCTTACATTGACTTGTTCATCTTTATTTAATAGGCCTTATTAACTAATGTCAACATTTATTACATGGAAAATATATCATGTTAACTAATAACCAACTAAAAGGGGTTAGGGTTGAATCCTAACATGCCCTCCCCCTTCAAAATAAACCTTTTCATCAAGGTTGAAGATGTGGAAATGGTTGTAGTATGGTAGTTGGTTCTCAAGTCACATCTTCAGGAGATGTGCCCTTCCACTTGATTAACACTTCTTTAATAGTTCAGCCACACAAGTGACACTAACGAAAGTTGAGGACAGATTTAGGTTGCAACTAAATGGATCCTGCTTCATCTAATTTAGGCATGATGGTTTCAACCCTGCAATTCTGATCCACCACTTTCTTCAGACATGAAACATGGAACATCGGATGTGTTTTGGAGGCAAATGGAAGTGCCATTTTATAGGCAATTGTACCAATATGTTTGATAATATGATATGGGCCATAAAATTTGGATGCCAAATTGTGGTTTCCATGGGATTTGAGAGATGTTTTCTTGTAAGGTTGGAGTCTGAGAAACACATGATCAACTTCTTGGAAAACCCATTCGGAACACTACTGGTCAACTTGTTGCTTCATACGATTTTGGGCCATGTGGAGGTTATCCTTCATAGCTGCAAGTGTAGTTTCTCTTCCTTGCTGTAACTTATCAATATCCTGGACTTTTGATGTGCCTAGAATATAGCAAGTGACTGTAGGTGGTTGTTGGCCATAAACTATTTCATATGGTGTCATTTTGGTTGATGTATGATAGGAAGTGGTGTACCACCATTCTACCAAGGGTAACCATTGCATGCACTAATATTGTTTGTCCTAAGAAAAACAACACAAGTAGGTTTCCAAACATTTATTGACAACTTCTGTTTGGCCATCTGTTTGGGGGTGATAATGTATGCTCATGTTCAATTGTGTACCCTATAATGTAAACAATTCTTGCCAAAATGTGTTGGTGAAGGTCATGCCTTCCTAGAAAAAGGAACGACGAGCACGAGCATATGTCTTTTGGAATCCTAAGTGACCAACAAGAGAATATGAGTGAAACTCATTTAAGATCGTGATCTTGAGTGCTAAAGTAGGAGACATAACTAAGCGATCCGTATACCAAAGGATATTGTCTTTCCAAGTGTAGACGGGGTGAGGGTTAGGGTTCTCCTGAAGTCGTTGAATTACCTATGATATAGTTCGATGGGTTAGCCACTCTTGTCTAAATTCCTCAATCCAATTAGGAAATGGTGATGATAAGGAAAAGAGGGAACCTTCGTCCTCATTTTGTCTTGACAACACATCGACCACTACATTGTCTTTGCCTTTTTTATATATAATCTCATAATCATAGCCCAACATTTTGGTCAACCACGTGTTATGTTTCAGGGAGGATAATCTCTTCTCTAAGAAATACTCCAAACTACGGTGATTTGTTTTGATATGAAAACAACATTCCAATAGATATGGTCACCAAGTGTGCACAACATGGATAATGGCCATCATTTCCTTTTCATATGTAGATTTTCCCAAATTATGACCACTCAAAGCTTGGATAGTGAAAGAAAGAGGTCTAACTTCTTGTGTTAGAACTACGCCAATACCAGTGTCAAAAGCATTAGATTCCACAACAAAAAATTTGTTGAAATCAGAGGCTGCTAAGACTGGGGTAATGCACATGGCCTGCTTTAAATATTTGAAGGCATGCTCTGCTGCAGGTGTCCAATGAAATGCATTATTCTTGATAAGGTTTGTCAATGTCTTGGCAACTTTTCCATAATGGTGAACAAATTTCCAGTAATATCATGTGAGGCCTAGGAAACTCCGAAGGAGTTTCAAGGTTGTGGGTCTCCGCCAATCTTGCATGGATTGAATCTTTTTGGGGTCCACTCTTACCCCCTCACGGCCCACAATGTGTCCCAAGTATTCAACCTCGCTCACCCCAAAATAACACTTGGTATTTTTGACAAAAAAATGATTGTCCTGTAACAGTTGGAGTAATTTGTCCACATGTTGTAGATGACCATTCCAAGTGCAGTTGTAAATGAGGATGTCGTCAAAAAAAAACCAGAAAAAAAATCCAATGCAAGGGATTCAAGAGTTTATTGATGAGACTTTGGAAGGTATATGGAGCATTACAAAGTCCAATAGGAATTACCAAGAATTCATAATGTCATTCATGAGTTCTAAACGTGATCTTTAGAACATCTTCTTCATTCATCCGAATTTGGTGATAGCCTAAGCAAAGATCTAATTTTTTGAAGAAATAGGCACCCTAGAGTTCATCCAACAGATCATCAATGACAAGAATGGGAAACTTATCCTTAATGGTCAATTTATTAAGAGCGTGAAAATCTATAAACATGCACCAAGAACCTTCTTTTTTTAAGATCATCACAACAAGGGATGAATATGGGTTGGTACTTAGGCGAATTACACTAGCCTCCAATAATTCCTACACAATTTTTTTAATTTCATTTTTTTAGAAATTGGATACCAGTAGGGGCATACATTGGGGGGATGACTACCTAGAAGGAGAGGGATGTTGTGATCATTTTCACCCTGGGAAGGGGGTAAGTCTGTGGGTGTCTCAAAGACCCTATGGTGCTTGTCCAAAACCAGTTCCAGATCATGATGTACTATTGGGAATGATTGATATTGTACTTGGATGACATTAAGTTGAGAAATCACACCATGGTGTCCTTTATTTAGGAGTTTCTCCATCCGGTGAGAAATTATAATTTATGGGGAGCCAACTTGCAGGCCTTGGAGGGTATAATTGTGAGCATATTGAGTGAAGCTCATATATAACTCTTGATAATCCATGGTAATTTGTCCCAAGGTCCAAATCATTCAACACCCAAGATAATATCACAACCACCCATGGTAATGGAAAACATGTGAGTTTTTAGGTTATAATCGCCCATTTAGTGTTTGAAATTGTCACAACGGACCCCACATTTCATTGTACCACCATTAGCTATGAGAATTTGAAAATTAGAAATTGGTCTAACAAATAAATTGACATCCTAAACGACCCTGGGATGAATAAAATTATGGGTGCTACCTCTATCGATCAACACCACTACCTTCCTATGTTTGATGTAGCCCTTGATTTTTAATGCATGTGGAGCATAAATACCCATTAGGGCATGGAGAGATATGAAAGATTCCTCCGGTTCCACAGGAGGTGTGATTGTATCTGGGATGGGGGGAGTTGGATGTGTTTCCTCGAAGTCGAGGGCCTCATATGACAGTTTTTCCTCGGAGGAGGTGGGGGCTAACCCATCAATATGAAAGAACTTTTGTTCACGAAATTTATGGCATGGTCAATAATTTTCATCACATTAATAGAAAATTACTTTATTTCGACGTTCAACCATTTATGCTAGAGATACCTTTTGGACCTTCAAATTTTGTGTTGGAGTAGGGGCAGCCGGGTAACAGGATGGTGCATGAAAACACGATCTTGAATGGTGTCCTTTAAGCCAATGAGGAAACATTCAAGACATAAATCATTAGATAATCCCTCATTTCTGATAGCCAACTATTAAAATGAGGTGCTAAAGTCTACTACTGACCTTGTTTGTCTCATCTTAGTGAGCCATCCCGAAAAATGAGATTCCCTATCAAAACGAGCACAAACTGCTTTGGTGAAAATGGTCCAATTTGGTTGTTCTGAATATCATTTATTATGCCATTTCCACCATTACCAATGTTCTTGATCTAAGTACAAAATCCCCACATGGAGTTTGGTCTCATCATCCCGAATATCATGTAGGGAAAAGTAGTGTTCCATTTGGGATACCCACTTGAACGGGTCTGATCCATCAAATGTATGCATCTCAACTTTGGGCACCTTATTCCAAGAACTTGGAGAACCCAAGGGGAGCCAAAAGATGAGTAATCTCATAATGGGAAGAATGAGTAGCCTTAGAGTGGTACTCAGGGTGCTTACCCTTGTTGTCTGCCACAAAGTATTGGAACTATTGGGTGAGGGAGTTCAGGCTCTGAGTTAGCTAACCCATTTCCTTTGACATTTTGGTTACCTTAGTGTCCAACTCTTTTAGGTTCTGAGCATGGGTGGTAGGGGGTATTATGGAGGCTTAGGTAGAATGATACTGCAACGAGCAACACAATATATTGAGTCTATTGAGATAGGTGGAAAATAAGGGTGTCGAAAAGGGGGGCCAGGTCCATGGAAAAAATAGGCTTAAAAGTGATATGTACCACAACAATCAAGACAGAGATGAATCCAATGGGAGAGGTCCTAAATTAGGGAGTTGGGAAGGGGGGTCGAGTCCACGGAAAAATTAGGATTAAAAATGATAGTTATCAATATAATAAGGAAAAAGAGAGGAATCCAATGGTAGAGGTCCCAAATAAGGGTGTCGGTGGGACTAGTAATTTTTTTTTAACTCTTGTGGAGTTATACTCCGATTTGAATAATACTTCAGTATCGAAATACCCAAATTCTTAGGAAAAAATGTGTAGTAATTTCGCAACCTGAAAGTACGAGGCAAGGTTACATGACAATAGCAGGGTTTTTCAGGGTTCCTGCAGACAAGGGTATTCCTTGTGATATATCTCTTTCATATATGTGAAGGGTATAATATTAGTACTCGACCCAATATCTCAAGGCACCAACTAAGGAGGATCGACGATACCCTTAGTCGTACTACCCGATTACCCAGGTACTAGAGAGTATATTCCCGAGTGTTGTTCTCGGTGGAAAAATAGTAGTCAGGTGACCAATCGGTAGTGTTGTTCTCAGTGGAAAAATAGTAGTCAGGTAACCGATCAGTTAATCTAGGGATGGTTTCAATATATCCTCGGGTCTATCGATATACCATAGGTACGAGGAAGATAAAATATATGTACATGCATTGTGTAATGCGCTACCACTCGAAGGGGTACCAACATGGGTTACAAGGGTGTCCAACAACATGAGCTTAAAAACCTCTTGTATTTCCTATGTGTATGCTTCCCCAACCATGGATTTATGTGTTGAATGACATATCTCTATAGTTAAAATATGTCGGAACATGTCTCTAGCCTACAAATTTCTAAAAACAATTGGTGTGTGTTGTTCTGTGAAAGAGCTCTGATACCACTTGTAATATGATTAACCTGAAACAAATAATAAAACAAACAAATATACCCCAAGAATAACAAGAACATTAAATAGAGAGAAGGAATATAATATTGATAGCACCAAGAAATATTTGTTCACTTGCCTCTTCAAGGGGACAACCTCCAAATTTAAACTATGTCCTGGTTAGCTTTCCTACTTGGCAGGCTTTACACACAGAATCTTGTGGCTTTGATATTATTGGAAGATATTTCACTGCCTCCTTCCCCTATCTTCCGCTGATGTAACCTTGGGCAATGATCTCATGTGACCATGCGATTGCAAGCGCGACCAAAGGTGGTTTGAGATCAAACTGTGTTTCTTTCGCCCTACAATTTACCTCGAGCCTCCATGTGTCCTTTCTCCAAAACCGTGGTCTCAATTGCAGCCCACCTTCAACTTTCTAAAGTTCGCGCACCTTCAATCCCCGCAATGCGATGGGACCTTCAATCTCATGATCTTGACGATTCTCCTGAACGAACAGTTCAGATCTATTCTCTCAAGTCTGTAGATCATATCTAGCCTTCATAAATCGACAATTGTGATTTACTTCATGATCCGGGCTACAGGAGTTTCAAATCTCAAACCCTGCTTTCCTCCATACACCAATATTTTGGAGTCAATGATCTACGAACAGCTGTCCTTCTCAATCGACATCTCTACCACTACTTCGGGAATTTGACCTTTCAACCAAATCAATGGTTATGTGGCCCCTTTCTCGATCAATGGTCGAGATCTCCTTCGGGTCTCTAGACTTCTGAAATCTCAAGTCTCAAACTTTACTTCCCCTCGAAGTATGCGGATTACTGCCACGTGTCCTCTTGGATCGGACGATTAAGGTTTACTTCGAGTCTTTACCCGAAGTGCACAGGAATATGCCACGTCTTTTCTGGATCAGACAACCCAGATATACTTCAGAAGATCTTACGCTTGAGATCTTCTTCGGACGATCTGACGATTGAGATCTACTTCGAATGATCCGATAGTCGAGAATTTATTTCGGCTTTTTAGGTCTCTGGGCTTTGGGAATTTCAAAACTCAAATTGGCGCTTTGGATCAGATGGCCCAGATTCACTTCAAACGATCTTACGGTTGAGATATTCTTCGGATGATATGACGACTGATATCTACTTCGGATGATCCGGTGGTCGAGAATGTATTTCGTCTCTACAGGTCTCCGGGCTTCGGGAATTTAAAAACTCAAACTGACGCTCTGGATCAGACGGCCCAGATTCATTTTGGATGATCCGACGCTTGATATCTTCTTTGGATGATCTGACGACTGAGATCTACTTCAGATGATCTGACAGTCGAGAATGTATTTCGGCTCTCCGGGCTTCGGGTGTTAGCACTAGAAGTCACCTCATGTTAGCACTAGAAATCACCTCTGGATTGCAGCAGAGGTAAGCCCAGTACCCATCAGTTTATGTCACAATGAATAGATTTAATGGTGGTCTAATGGACGTAGTCTCATAATTATATCGCTTTAACTCAGAAAATTGGGTTGTTATGCACAGGTATGTGAGGTATTGATCTAACTTCAGTCAATAAGCTTGGTATAGTGGTGAGTAGGAGGAAGCACTTGAGAAAGAATGAAGAGGTCTTCTATGGACATCTGGTCTTCCAGCGGCCTATGGGGGAAAAGCTTCAGATACAAGATCCTCTTGGATCCAAAAACTTCAAGAAACTGAAAACATTGTAACACTGCAGATCAAACATACATCACAACATGATTACAACAGCTCGACAGGATCATCCATGCCCGAGCTCTCAGTATCAAAGGCAAAAGAGATGGAAAAGAAGGTTGATTGTTATTAGACAAGAAGTCTCATGAACAATACATAATCAAAGAACCAGAGGCTTTACTAAAAATTTACAATCGAGATCTTAGCTCAACCATCGACACTAACAAAATATGAGAAAGACTCCTATATACTCAGAGCAAGACCCAGAAGCGTGCTCGAGTCTCTGTATTGAAGGCATTACCTCTACATGCTTCCTAGTAGACTATGCATGCAGTCTCCTGTCAAAAGCAAGCTCTGTCAGACACAATCATGTTTCAGGAGGGCTCTGTAGCTGAGTCGACTTACTGACAGTCCTTTTCTCGAGCTTTCCATTTATGGTGGAAACGATGTTCAACCACCACCAACCAAACTCAATAATTGCTTCATCGGGATGGAGAAGGCCAGAGTCAACTTTGCACTTGGGAAATGTGGCGGCCTCTCCATACTTCCATCTGGATCTGATTCAAAAGCTCACGGGGAGGCTAGAAGGCGGACGTGGACGAGGACCTGGCGAGGCGTTTGGCGCAATCGACATGGAATAGTGGACGAGGGATGGCCAGGTGGGAAGTCGTGGCTAGGAAGAGGAGACTGTTATCGCTCAGTTTGTAGGAAAGGTTTAATAGCTTGAAGGTAAGAGTCAAACTGGCGTAACAGGAGCTTCCCCACCCAATGTCACCTCGATGGGGAGCTCTTTCTATTTAGGGTGGCTAATCCCAAGGGAGGCGTCCCTAGTAATCTGGGGTTCTGAAAGGTTCTA
>ML841488.1:27644-41941 GCA_009831015.1 Picea engelmannii | reverse complement strand
TACTTTACTCCAACTACAAACTGTGCGATAACAAGCTCAATGATCACATCTTGAGCCTCTCTTAGCTATTTTCAGTCAATTTATATTATTTTTTCCTCTTGTTGGTAAGGTAGGAGATCTATGACCTGCTTGACTCTGTGATGTTGGTGTTTCAGGAATTATTTCTACTAGCTTCCTCCTCAATTCCATGTTCTCTTGATAGAATTGGGCTATAACATGTTGAGCTTTCTTTATTTGTTGTTTCACCTCCTTAATATATGCATCTTCCTCACTCGGTTTCGCTTGCTTTTCATCAATCTCCTGGGTTGCACATTCAACAAGCCCTGGCTGAATTGTGGGTATGGGAAATCTCCTGGAAGAGGACCTGGTGCACGGTTTACTGGGAGCTTGGGTCTCCTCAGTTTCATCAGTGAATCTTAGTTTTCTTCTCTTCTTGGATGTTGGTTGACTGATTGATGAATCTTCAATTTCTTTTCCTTTTCTCCTTTCAACTACATCTCCTCCTCTCACCTCTGAACTACAAAGTGCTTATTTCTCAGCAAATAAAGGAATATCTCCTTTAGGGTCTCTGGGAATGTTTGCTAAAATCAGGAAGGAATTCCAGTCCCTGTTTAAATTTTCGAGCTCCTCAACCACCAACATCTTAATCAGGGAAAAATGGAATAGGTTGTTCTTTGGCTGGTCAGCTTTGGCTTGGACACTGTCTGCCATCTTTCTCAGGCTTCACATAGGAAGAAAGGTAAGTTTAAAGGACTTCTCCCTGTGAAATTCATCAAAAGTCTAATATGGTATTCATGCACCTTGTCGAATCTTCCCTCACAGGTGAAGTACTTCCTGATTATTTTCAAAAGTTTCTTAAAAGGTTCCAAAAGATGCTCACTGGGAAGGTTGGCTCCAATTTTTCGATTTCTATATTCAAGCTTGATGAAATCAATATAACATGAAATATCTAATGGCATACCTTTAAAACATTTTTCTCCCTGCATAGGGATCTCCATCGCAACGACTATAGTTTCCTCTGTCACTTGAAAAGTGATCTCTGCAATAGTTGCACTGACACCAATAAAATTAAGGGTGAACTGCTTAGTTAGTTGCGCATTATCTCCTTGAATCTTTTCACAAAAACGTATGCATCCGGTTTGTTCAAAGGACACTATGATCGTCGAGTATGTGTTTATTAACTTTAAATCCTGTGGTTCAAACCTAAGGATTTTCCCGCTTCTTGCATTCTTTTTTTTACTTTTAGGAGTTGCCATGATGTTGGTATATGTCAATTTCAGGTGCGCAACAATAGATTGTAATAGCCTCTCTGTGCAGCGAATAAGAATAGTAAATTTTGCACAATGCACAAGAAAATGTAGCAACATGAAACTTTGCGCAGCAAACAAATCAGTGGCAAAAAATTTGACACAATGGAAAACTCGGTGCAGCAGTAAAAAGCGACGGAAAACTTTGGCATAGCAGAAAACTTGGCGCAGCAGCAAACAACGACGGAAAACTTTGGCGCAACGGAAATCTTGGGGCAGGTGTAGGTAATAAAAATTTAGCTCAAAAGAAAGAAGGTTGACTGTGTGAAAAACAAACTCGTTCCAGAAGCTAATTTGCAACGGGCTCCAAGGAAAACTCTTGAACAATGACTGAAAGCGATGGAGGATATGTAACAAAATCAGAATAGAAAATTTATGTAGCGACTAACAGTAGACAGTATTTACGTAGCAAAAGGATTTGGAGCTTACTGGAAAAACTATGGACAATGCACAAGTTTTGAAAGTGATGGAGAAACATGAAGGGTGACCTATATTTATGCTTGAACGAATAAGGAATGAAATTATGAAACGGGACGGAAAATCCATAGCGACAAGATGTTTTAAGGCAGGTTAAAGATATGCGCAGTGAACTCGCGCAACAGGTACTCCTTTGAAGTGTGCAATGGTACAAATGATATGGAGTGCCATGATTGTTCACTTTTTTGACTTCATGATTAGGTAATGATGACCCATAATATCTTTTGACATGACTTTTATCCTAACCACTTGATTCAACCTTGGTACCCAAATTCCACTTTTTCGACATGACTCAAGACTTAGGAAAATAGACCTTTACAATTTAAACATGACGAACCTTACACTCGTTTACCAATTTATGGTCAAACCCCTTACTTGACATTTCAAACCATTCTTTATTTGGTCATTGACCTCATAAACTTTGACACACCAACTATAATTTATTCAGGAAAGTTTTGACTTCTATAAAGGTCAAGACATGACTCTGAAAAATTTGGACAAACCTCTAACTCTAACTACAAAAAACATGGTGCTAACATATATGAAGAAGAATACTTCATTTTTATGTTTTCATCTCTCTGATGTGGTTCTGGATCAACATCAACAGTGGATGCATGTTGTCTTCCTTTCTTCCTGGTAGGATGATTTCTCGCAATGTGTCCATACTTGTCACATCTGAAACATTGAATCTTTGAATTGTCTTTTCTATGTTCATGACCTGAAGTTGTTGAAGTTTTCTTGTCTTTGAATGCTTTGCTGAAAATTCTTCTATTCCTTCTATCTCTCTTTGCATGAGAAGCAAGAGCTTGATTGTCATCATGATGGGAGTCTTGCACTCCTTTGGCTATAAGTTTAGTTTCCTCCTGAGTGCAGTCTGTCCATAGACGATCAAACTCAGGTAAATCTACTCTTCCACTGATACTTTGAAGAAATGGTTCCCAATGTCTTGGAAGAGCATTGAGAGTAATCATGACAAGTTCTATGTATGTTATGGTTTCTCCAATGGCACCTAGTTGATCTCTTATCTCTGAAATCTTCATGAAGAAGGTAGCAACGGTGTCAGCTTTCGTCATCTTGATATTTTGAATCAGGTGCTTCAATGTAAGAGCTTTGTTTGTGTTGTTGCTCTCAAACATCTTCTTCAATGCATCATACATTTCATAAGTTGTCTTCAAGGTAGATATGTGAGGTAGTAGATGATCTCTCACTGAATAGATGATTATCTTCCTTTCTTTGGCATTGTCTGCCTTCCAATCAGCCTTCTCTTCATCGGTTGTTGTTGCGGTAGAATCTTTTCTATAAAACTCAATAAGTCATTCTCTTCTAGAGTGATTTGTAGTCTTGATTTCCAGGAGTTGAAGTTGCTTGATCCATCAAGCCTATCTTCCACCAAAGTTTTGTTCATCATGGCTTGTAGATTCTTCACAAACCCTAGAGGCTAGGCTAGTAGCCCTAGCTTTAGAAAACCTGACGGTTAGGCTTAGGCTAGAAACCCTAGGTTTCGTTGGACTTATGACTGCCAACAAGAATCCTTTAGATAGTCAAAAGAACCTCATCAAGCTGCAAAAATACTCCAACAAGCTGCAGAAACCCTAAAACCAAAATTCTGCAAAAATCCTAGGGCCAAAAATCAAAACTCCTTCAATTTTTATTTGAGAGTTGCAAGAGGTGCGTTGGACTAGGTCGTACCTGCTTGTGCAAAAATTAGGCCCAACGTTCAAGGGGAAAGTGCTAAAACTAGCTTGACATGGAAAATGGAAGGGGTCGATTTTGCAGTTGCAGTAAGAAGGTGACAGCTAGCTCTTCAATGGCTTGTGTAATGGTTCTTCAGGAACACTACTATGATACCATGTTGAATTTTAATGCTTAGCTCATGCACATGTAGTTTTTTTTCAATTTAGCATGAACTTGAACCATAAACAATGCAGCAATACAATATACAATAGCTGCAATAACCAAGATCACAAAAAGAATAACCATGCACAAGAACACAAGAAGTTATCATAGGAGAACCCTTCTCAATCAAGGGAAAAACCCAGCAATCCTTTGCTTTAGAGTCAAGAGAAGATCCCCCACACCATAAACCCTAGAGAACACAAGAGGGTGCTTCTATGACCTAGAAAACTTGTGCATAAGAGAAGTGCACACTTCAACCGTACAAGTAGCTTGAGAGAATGATACAATGAAGTGTGTGTGAGTGATCCACAATGGGGATCTACTCTCTTATATATACAAGACCTAGCACAACAATAGGTGTGTCTATTGGCACAATAGGGTCGACTTCTATAACTCAATGATATAATTAATCTTTACACAAATATTAATTATCTTTACATGGTGGGGCCGACTTGTACCCTTTACACAATTAGGGTTACACAATAAATCTTACTCTTAGACAATATAACAAGGGATCCACACATCCTCTAGTGCTTAGCCAATAGGGACACGTCCACCTATGCTCAACCACAGGGACGTCACTCTCAACAGATCAACTCAACTAAGTCCATAGGAGTACCATCTGGAGAGCCATCTCAAGTTGAATCAACTAAGTCCATAGGAGTCCGACAGGAGACCATCTCAAGTCATCTCAACTCAGTCTAGAGGAGCACGACAAGAGACCGCACACATCATCTCAACTTAATCCAAAGGAGTATGACACACCCATCACATGGGCTTTCTCACAGATCGTCTCAACTCAGTCCAATGGAGAACGACTTGGAGAATGTCTCATGAAGCTGCAATCATCAACATTTTTTAGGCTTGTGTGGAGATTTTGGAGCATTATGCCACCTTTTATTGCAGTTGTTTTGGAGGTGCCGCCCTTTGGAGGGTTTATTTAGAGAACCGATTCAACTTTGGGAGGAGGACGTTGACCATCTACACTAATCAAGGAGGCCGTTGAAGGTTAGACGTGGCAACTTGGGACAAAAATTGAATTTTCTTGGAGGAAAAACCCTCACTTTGGGGTTATTTTCATTGTACATGTGGCTTGACCACCTTAATTTATTGTTGTGTTAGATTGCTTAGTTGTAATTTTGACTTAATTAGACTAAATTTAGGAAATCACATGAGAAGGGAAAATTTTAGGGGCTAAATTTCGCCCATGTGCTAATTTTCCATGTTTTTCCCAAAAAAAGATTCGCCATTCTAAAAATTATTCGTCAAATTCTATAGGACAATTATTTTGCCTTAAAAATCGCTAAATTTTACAAAAACTATATAAAATCCTTAGAAATTTGAATATTTTAACAAAAATATCACCAAACATTTATAGTTGAGATATAAAGGACCAGTAAGATTCGCCAAGGTTTCTACATTTCAAAATAAATTTCCATCCTTAAAATTATCCCTGCACATGAGAAATTATTATTTTATTTTAAAGGGAGAGATGCATCACCTATATAAAGAGATGCACTCCCTCATTTTCAGTTATGGTTGGATAATTTGGAGTGTTGAGGGTTCTTTCATTGTAGATGAATGTTGATAATGCTTGAAGCTTTTCCTACTTGGTTTTATTTGGTGCATGAAGATTAATGGTGGAATTTCTGAAGTCTTTACTAAGCCTTCAAAATCGATCCATTCAGGAGTTGCACAACAACTTTGGAGGAAGGAGTATAGGCTTATCCTCATTCTTCCTTGCTGGTTTGGTGAGTATTTAATACTATGCTATGTCTTTCCTTATGGTTCTTTGGATGAAGTATTAAGTAGTTTTCATCAAGCCATGGTTGATTTTGATGGTGAAGGCCATTCCCGTGAGGAAGCCCTTTTTGTAGACCTTCATGTTCATTGTTGATCTATTTGGGTGAGGGATTACTTCAACTTTGTGGTGCTAGTCTCAAACCCTAATCCTTTGAGGAAATATGCCAATGGAGAATGTTGATGATCATCTCTGGTATCATTGTATGCAATGTGGACCATGAGGCATGATCTCCTCTGGTTACCCCTAGGTGAAGGGGGTAACAACGGGCATAAAACTAGTGATGATACAGAGTGTTGAGAATTTATGTTCTGTGCAGTATATGCCATCCTTCCTTCGCTGCAGGAATCCTAAACATTAAATGCATGGGTTTTCTTGTGTTGTGTAGGATTAACTATTTATTACAAAGATATTTGGTATCACTAAGACAACAACTTTAGTAGACTGAAAATCTTCCCAGATAAATTTCTCTCAAAGAATGCTCATTATTTTTTAAGATATAAATGTCAGGTTATAGGTATGCCATAGCATTAGATGCCTCTGTCTGCTCATAATACTTATCCTCGACAGCAGATAAAATGTTACGCCAAACATTCAATATACATGATATATGCAGAGAATGCTGTTGGTGAGGGTCTTCTTTAAAAGTGGCCACAAGTTAGCACTGTTGGCTCCAGACCCACTCAAGCATGTGCTCCATAAAAATGAAGCTGAAGCTCAGAAGAAATGAATTCCTTGACTAGCCACTGTTGGCCATGGCATTTCCCTTGGGCAGTGCAGACCTTGCAAACCATGGTGAGAATGTGGGTGCCTAATAAGCACGGAGTTATGTTTGATCCCTGAGCTTCATCAGCTCAAAATCAAAATCAATCCTGTGCACAGCAGCATCTGAATACTCAAACTATAATCTTGAAAATTAATAATTCAATATGCTTTCATGCAATGTATTTATTTCTCCCCCATCAAATTTGAAAATCAATCGTAAAGCCTCTATGTTTTTCAGCAGCTTCAATTTTCTGCCGTGTTACTGTAGCTGGAGGTGAGGTTGGTGGTGACAGCACACTGTGTCCTTTCCTATTTTTCTTGCTTCTATATGGACTTGAAACAAATGATCTATGTTTTGGCATCTTCCCTTCCGTTGTGACTGAAGCAGCTTCTGTAGATAAGTCAGAAGATATGGTACTTTTACTGGTTCTGTCAGCTATTGAAATCTTAATTTCATCAACAGGCACATTCAATTGATAAATCATTTCATGGGTATGTTCAAGTTTTGAGAGTTGAGATTCCTCTGGTATTCCTTTTTGGGATGCCTGATTATTCTGCTTCTGGTATTGAAAATTTTCAGGCCTTGTAATACAGAGCCACTTCCTTGAAATATCGATGTCATCTCCACCCACTATGGGTATGTGCCATGAGCCCCTCTCAGACTCCTGCACCACAATGTACAAAGGCTGTTGACAATCTGAACATCCCATAAAAATGGATCTTCCAAGTCTTAATGGTCGATTTGATGGAAACCATGAAGAAAATAATCTACCTCTTCTAAAGTAAAACTTCAGGTAAGAAAACATGCCTGAATTACAATTGAATACGGAGGTGGCATGTGGAACCGTGGACCATGCTTAGTAAAGGAAAATCTAACCTGCAGCCCAATAGATCTATTAACCATACATACCGAATATAAGCATATCCTTGCAAAGAATGCTAGGTATAGGAACTAACAAACATGAGGGATAACAGGTTGCATTCCAAAAATGAAATGCTTCTTTACTACTAAGAAGTTTAATGCTTTGTCAGTACTGAATCATACTGGACAAGCTTAAGGGAAACCCAATCTACATTTTCTTTGTACCACTTATTACAAAAGCTGTGAAAGACATTACTAACATGAAATGTACAAATTCATAAACTAAAGCCATGGAAGAAAATCATGTTGCGAGAAAATAAACAAGAATAATCATGTACAACTAACATGAAATGTACAGATTGATAGAACTAGCCAGTAATATTTGATTAAATACCTGGTGCCTTTCCTTCCATTTGGGGAAAAAGTCATTCCCTAGCAATGCAAATAGATGGTCTCTCATTTCATCAACTGTTATGAGCAAGCATTTAAATCTTACAGCTGCATATAACCAATACCTGATGCACACATGATTGGTAATTCAAAAAACGAATATGTGAAAAAGAATAAAAGAAATAGGAGCAATGATAGGAAGTGAGAAAGAAAATCTTTTATCATATTCATGAACTATGAATTAACTTTTATATTTCACAAACGACAATCTTAGTTATATACAATTAATAAATATCCTAATATATACATGTGCATAGTATTCATAAGACAATACTTCTAACAAAGACTGTAAGGGATTAGGTAAAAAGTTGCATTCTTCTAATTCTTCACAAGAGAACAAAATTGAAATAGGATAGTAGAGAAAAGGTTAACAAAAACTGACAAAGAAGAAACAGAAGACTTTATAAACTCAATAAAATCTACAATGAATACACTTCCCTTTTAATTATAAAAAATACATTCTTCCAACTAAACTCACAAGAGATTGCAATCAAGCAAATCATATTTATAAATGATATTATTATTTAAATAAAAACTCGTTTACAAAATAGGGAATTAGTGCATGCCCTGATAGATTAGGTACATTCATGAAGGTCACCTTGCAAGTACTTCCATCTTTTATATTGAAAACATAAAATCCCTAAGATCATTATGGGCATTAATTATTGATTGTCCAATGCTAAGCCTAATGTTTATAATCTAAATCCTTACATGGTATCAGAGTAGGTTATGTTACCCACTCAGGCATGACAACCTTTGGATACCCTCGCAAGGGTGTCATGTTGCTGCTTACATGAGAAACTTTTCTGTATAATTAAATAAGTATTTTTTCACCAAAAAAAGGAGAGGATGTACAACTGAACTTAAACAAACTAAATGGAAATTATTTATCACAACTACAGCTATTCTCTGTTGATTGAATTTGTGTCTGAAACGAAACCAGATTGATATTCTATACATACTTTTAGAATAGAATTGTTTATAAATTATATACATGTTTTTCCATGTCCAGAGACATATAAGATTGAACAATGTAGTGACAGGAATTAGTGACTGACAGCTGCTTTATATATTCTATAAACACTGAAAGCAGTTAATCTGGAAACTAGACATGAAAAATACATCGGTATCACCATTAGCAATAATGAACTATGGTCAATGCTCAAAGGAATTTCTATTTTCTCACCAGTCATCATTTGAACCAGTTGGTGTGGTATACAGTGCACCAACTCTTTTCCATTTTTCAATTAATTGTTTATTCCCAGGTTCATTTGCAGGCCCTCCTCTTGTGCGCTTATTGTGCAAGATGATCAGTGGCCATTTCTTTTCTCGGCTTCTTTCCCGTACGCTATTGACAACAGCATTTAACTGTCATATTTTGCAATCATAAGGATATATAATACACACCATAACATCTATGATCTGCATCTGTTCTATTTAAAGAATTGTATTCTGACATCAATGCTATCATTTTAAACCCCCAAATGTTAGATGAATCCAGTGACAATCAAATTACCTTGGTGTCTACTTACCTGAGAGAAAGAGAAGTGTCGATCTGCAAACTTTTGTTGATAGAGGCACACATTTGCGCCATCAATAATAGCTTCATATGGTCCATGATTATCCAACCACTCCTACATAGATAAGAAAAATGTAGTTTTCCAATTGGTTAATACATAGCTAATATTTCAAAGTTATCAATTGAGAAGAAGTTGAACCGATATAGGTTAAAATCCTATTACACTGCCAAACTTTACAGACAATCATACCATGATGTTAAAAGCTACACTTTCAAAAGGATGCAAAAGATGACTTCAAAAACTAAGTGCAGCTATTTGTCAGTCAAACATGTTATTTCATCTTGTAAATATTAAATACTTATCTGCAATTTATATGAAAGGATGAAAGCAACAGAATGAAAGCTAAAAGAAGCAACAAAATAGATCATCCATGTTATCGCAGGATTTGTACTAGTGCAAAGCCCCACCACAAGTCCCCAAGTCTTGTGCAACTATAGAAGATCCTACCACTATCACCTTAGTAAGAACTTCCCTCGTTTTAGTGATGGAAGAAGTCCACCACAAGGGAGGCTTCCCTGGTGACCTCAGGGGATCAAAGTAGCAAGTATAGTAGCTAAGCCTACCGCCCCCTCTCTTGATCACCGAAAGATAAGGTCTAGGTCAAGGTAATAGAAGAGGTATGAAGCTATTTGAGTAGTTGCCTGGAACTGTTAAGTACCTGAATAGATCTAGAGATAAATCTCAAAATAAACCCACAATATCAACAAGAATAAGCCAAACCATTCACCAAAATATTGAACACAAGAATGTAGAAAAGCACCACTTTATTATATCAAACCCTTAAGGTAGGGCAACACCATACAATGGATCCTATTATGGAAGGGATCCTCTCCTGTTCACTTGTCTCTTCGAGGGGGCTTCCTCCTAATAAGCTTCAGCTCCAAATACAATATTTCTCTTCATGTCCCATTACATAGCTTGAACCCCTTTATATAGTGCTACCATCACCTAAGAACATTCTAGAGGAGGAATCTTCTAGAAGTAGAACCTAAGTTGCACGAAACGGGGAAACGATTATGAGTTTCCGAAACTGGGACGATACGAAACAGGCCCTCAAAAAATGGAAACGTCGAGGGAAACGACATATATTAAAAAATAAAATAAAAAATAAAAAAAAATAAACATATATATATATATATAGTTTTTTAAAAAAGAAAGCATTAAAAAATATAGTTTTTTAAAAAATATAAAGCATTTTTTAAACTAACTGGCAGTTTGGGGACCCCATAGCCCCCTTTTTTTTCCCTAATTTAGCTTCGAAATCCGCCTAAATGCGACCGTACGACCGGGAAAAGCCGCATGGTCGTACCATACAGCGTTTCCAAATCGATAAATGTCGTACGGTACGATCGACGGCATTTCCCGGCCGTACCGTACCTGTTTCGGAGTTTCGTACCGTTTCAGGGCAGGAAACACGGGGGGGGCGTTTCCTACAACTTAGAGTAGAACCTTCTAAGAAGTCCTCTTACATTTATTATATATAACTACCATAGTGGGCCTTGTTATCCCCCACTTTAGGGATAACTAAGGAGATTATGTCTCGAGGCCCACAGGTCCTAGACATGGAGTACTGAGAGCCACATCGACTTGAGCATGGCCCTGGAGGGCCCTTCTGTTCTTCCTTCCAGCGTCTCCACTTTGTCAACAGCAACAGCATCCATCACCTCGGCTTGGTCCTGTAGCAAAGATGGATCTTGCTCCATGAGGTAATGAGTTCGGGTATCATGGTATGTGTCACTTTCATCCTCAAAASCTTTGAATATATGCATTTAATTATTTTGTTTCTAACATGTGCTTGGATCTTATACTTATCCACTTGACCATGTCTGGGGGGAATGACAGGATGCCCTAGTAAGCTTGTGCCCATAGGTTTTGAGTTGCCACTGGGGGGATTTCTGAAAAGTCATCGTCCGTTCCCGTCATACTTACCACTTTCCATCTTACTTCCCACTCATCCATCCCTTTACACTGGTCTGGGCATTGGGTTGGCCAATCATTTAAGGGTTGCACCTTACCTTGTGAAAAGAAGGGGCTAAAGGCCCAGAAGGTAAAAGCAACTGGCAAAAGATAAAAGCCTAAAAATAAAACCTCGAGATGTTTCACCCAGTGATCCCCGAGAAAGCAGTAAAAGGCTTCTCAACAAGAAACAAAGGGACCCATAAAATAATAAAAAACAAGACCTGGTCAAAGGATAGACGGTCTCATCACGAGCCAACCTATTAAGTCCATTGGCATCTAGCGGTATGACACTACTAGCAGTTGGTTACCACGCCAGGGTAGTCGCTCTTGGTGGCATAGCCAAGAGAAAGGGGGTCTCATCACGAGCCAGCCTTCTCATTTCCATGAAAGTGCTTGTGGGTAACATTGCCACCACTAGTCACCACGCCAGGGCAATGTCCCCTGATTAGCTTTTTGAAAGAAAAAGCAATAAATAATAAATAATAAAAGGCATGAATGGGCTTGGAAACATTTGCATCCAAGACAGGTGCAACTCGCCTTCTACAAAGGCACCCATAGGTAAGCCATGCATTTCCCTGCTATCACTACACCCCTTGTCAAGACATCCCTTATCCACCTCATCCATTAACATGACTTGGATTTGATTTCTCTCGGAAACATCCCACATCCAATGAGCATTAGCCCAATAGGGCGCCCTGTCACTTCTTCCAAACTTGGCTTGCAGATTTGTGTAATGTCTTTAAGCACTTGACTGGGTAAAAGGGGTTTTATCCACATGTTTAATAAAATTGATGATTGGATGTGATTGACATTGTTATGATCCCTGTGACTTATGAGCCCATGGAGGGCATATATGTTGATGTGCAGGATCATAGCGGACGGACAGGTACCATAATGGATAGGTACACATGGGGAGATGATTAGTTCGGACCTCCATGGGGTTGAAGAACCCACCAGATGGATGCTAAGACCCCAGCAAGGGGCAGAGATAGGACAGAGGGGTTTGCACCGGAGAAGAGGAGGACGTTCCACAGAGGCACCCTGGCAGAGCCTTACCCAGGGGGGTTGTGCCCTCATCCACTAGGATGCTGGCCTTGGAAGGCCCATGATGTCACCCAGGATGCCTATGACGTCATCCAGCATTATGGACGTTTTGGGGAGGCTGTTGTGGCAGTTGTGGCACGTGTGGCAACTTGGAGAGGCCCAAAGAGGGCTAACGTTTTGCTCCAGGAGTCTTTACTAAGCCTGAAGTTTATTCTTGATGTACTAAGTGAATGCTTTATCAAAGTGGTGATTTGCATGTTATCTTGTTTCTCTTGGATAAACTTTGTTTCAAAACCCTAAGGGAGATTTGTAGTGGACTATCTTCCATGTTATCATTCATTTAAAGCTTGTTGAAGGACATAACAATTTTTCTAGGGTTTGTAGTGGACTACCCTAGTTTTATCCTTGTCGGTGAATTCTCTAGGGTTTGTAATAGACTTCTCTAGGGTTTTAACTAAGATCCTTTTAGATCCCTTGCTAAAGGTTCCTAGGAGACATACGACGGCCTCTTAGGGTTTGTAGTGGACTACATCGAAATCTAATCATTGTTAAAAGCACACTTTGGTGTGCATTATCGACGGTACCCGACACCCTAGGATTGCTAGCAACAAGCGAGTGAGCATGACACATAAGAAAACAAATAATCAAGTGAGTGTGACAAATCAAAAATGGGTAAAGGAGGAAAGCATTTGCAAAACACTAGTCAAGAAATCAAAGAACTACAGGACTCCTTATATGAATTGGATAATTGGGTTGTTAATCTTCACAAGCAAATTAATCTAAAGGATAAATTGATTGATGCACTTCAACTAAAATTAATAGAAAAGGAGCAGCAAATTGAGAACATGGTTGATGCGACATCTGCAGCAAATGACCTCATACAAAAGGTTAATGCAACTTGTGACACAAATGATCTAATGCAAATGGTTGACATTACTTGTGATACACAAGACCTAATGGTTGATACACAAGCAACAAAAGATATGGTTGATGATTCCTTAACTAGTCATAAGAAGGAATGATACAGTGAATTAATGAAGATAAGTCTTGTTGAAGATGAGTCACAAGTAAAAGGCGAGTGATACCAAAGGCAGTATTAATGAAAATAACCTTGAATTTTATTTGAAAGTTATGAAAGAAAATTGTCATGAATGCAAGGAAGAACATCAAGTAAAAAATAACCTTTCCAAACCTATCATCGGACCTTGGGAAGAAATCCACAACAACAAACAAAGAACGGGACTCGAATATGATAAGGAAGTTACCTTTCATATTCTCAATTATTCTAGACCAATTCACTTCTACAGTGCAGGATTCCTTCAAGGAGATTCCACTTAACTCGTTTTAGTTCCACATCAGAATGCTAAGTGCCAACATTGTCATCGAGTTGGTCACATGGAGAATTGGTGTTTTAATCTCCATCCTTGTCTTCATTGTGGGAAGACAAATCATCATTCAGATAAATGTCAAAACAAGAATAAGACTAAAAAGTCAGTAATTCATTATTGTTGGATAAGTTCTTGGCATGGAAAAAGTTGCATAAGTCTTACCGTCTAGCTCAGACACAAGTAAAGACACATTTGCATGGAGAAATCACAAAAGCATAAGGCTTTCAAATAGTTGTTCCATATGAAGATTTTGGGCATGTTGACCGCCTCTCCAACATAGGTGGTCAACTCCATGTGCCATGAAGAGATGCATCATCAGATGCTCATTTGTCAAAGATTTTGGTTCTACAGGTCATTTTTGGCCCCAGCACTTCTTTTTGTAACCGAAAATTCCGCATCCCTGCGTGGGTCAATAATGTAATAGGTCTACATGGATCATGTCTAGGTCAGTTACCTTGGGATTGGTTCACTGGGAGAGTTCCTTTCACCAAGGGTTTTTTATCCTCAGGATATCAATTGGGCTTTTCAGCCTTATTGATTTCCCTTGAGTTTTTCCCTCACACTTGTAATAATTCCTCCAAAGTGGTGAACAGCGTTCCAGTGGGCCTATCTTTTGGTAACTATTGTTAGGAATCATTGTAAATGACCATGCAAGACATCTTAGAAAGTCTCGCGGAATTCCATCGAGTCTAGATTAGTTTTTTTTAATTAATTAATTAAATTTCCCTAAGTTTGGAGGTTTAATTATTTAATTAATTGATTATTTTT
>ML841488.1:11242-21381 GCA_009831015.1 Picea engelmannii | reverse complement strand
GATGGATGTTGTTGCTGCTGACAGGACAGGTCTGATGAAGAAGAAGAAAGATGGGCCCTCCAGGGCCATGCTCAGGTCAATCCTGCTCTCGGTACTCCATGTCTAGGACCTGTGGGCCTCGAGACATGATCTCCTAGTTATCCTTAGAAATCGGGGATAACAAGCAAAATACACCAGTTTCTTCTAACCAAATTACTTGGCAAATGATCAAATTGTCAAGTAATCAGGGAATGTTCAGACATGGCAGCTATTCACTCCCAAAATTTCTACTCTCCTTCTAATCCAGGTGGATACTGGTGGCCACCCACCTGTTCCGCTAATATGAAATGGTTCCACATCTTGGCAATTTTTCTACAATTCTTCGGGTCCCCGTTTTGAGGCCATAAACGAAGTTTTTTTGGCCCGACAATGCCTAGCATCTAGCAAAAGGCAGATGCTAGGCTGAACGGAATGTGTACTCCTCAGCTAGACCTTTCCAACAGTGTACCAAGCGCCCCAAATGAAAATCGTATGCAAAAGTTGTGCCCCTGGGAAGTTGATGTATTGTAATATGCTTAACTTGAAACAGATAACACAACAAGCAAATATACCCCAAGAATAAAAGGAACATTCAATAGAGAGCAGAAATATAATATTGATAGCACCAAGAAAGCTTTGCACTTGCCTCTTCGAGGAAGAAACCTCCAAAATGAGCAGAGCTCTCTTATAATATTACTCAAGACAAGTTTTCTCATACCTCCTACTCTTATTTATACTAATTATATCTTCTAAAGAACATTCTAGAGGAAGACATTTCTAGAAGCGGAAGCTTCTATTAGGTCTTCTTACATTGACTTGTTCACATTTATTTAATAGGCCTTATTAACTAATGTCGGTCTTTCTTACATGGAAAATATATCATGCTAACTAATGACCAACTAAGAGGGGTTAGGGTCGGATCATAACATGCCCTCCCCCTTCAAAAGCAGCCTTGTCCTCAAGGCTGAAGAGGAGGAAATTGTTGCAGTATGGCAGTTGGTTCCCAAGTCGCATCCTCTGGAGACGTGTCCTTCCACTTGATCAACACTTCTTTGATAGTGCAGCCACGCAAGTGATGCTCACGCACAGTGAGGACAGATTCTAGTTGCAGCCAAATGGAGCCTTCTTCATCTAATTCAGGCAAGATGGTTTGAACCCTACAATTCTGAGCCACCACTTTCTTAAAACAGGAAACATGGAACACCAGATGTAATTTGGAGGCAGCTGGAAGTGCCAGTTTGTAGGCAACTGGACCAATACGTTTGATAATCTAATAGGGGCCATAAAATTTGGGTGCCAACTTGTGGTGGCCATGGGCTTTGAGTGATGTTTTCTCGTAAGGTTGGAGTCTAAGAAACACCTGATCACCTTCCTGGAAAACCCGTTCGAAACGTTGTTGGTCAGCATGTTGCTTCATACGATTTTGGGGCATGTGGAGGTTATCCTTCAAAGCCGCAAGGGTAGCTGCTCTACCTTGCAGCAACTTATCAATAGCTTGGACCTTTGATGTGCCTGGAAGATAGGAAGTTACTGTAGGTGGTTGTTGGCCATACACCGTTTCGTATGGTGTCATTTTGGTTGTTGTATGATAGGCAGTGTTGTACCACCTATTATCGCATAAGTTGTAGGTTGGGAAAAGCTCGACCCAACCACCAAATGGCAACAACTTAGAGAACACCTACCCACTGTCACCTTAGGCAGGTATTCCCGTCACTTTAGAGATGATAGAATCACCTCAAGGGGGGAATCTCGATGACCCTGGGGGGAATGAGATGGAAAGTGAAGAGATGAAGGAGGGTCCCCCTATAGGTCAAGATGCTAAGCATGGAAAGGCTTGAGAAAGAGTCTTGGTGGTAGCCAAAGGTTGCCAAGAGGTAAGAATACCTGTGAAGAGTGATGTCCCTGCCCGAGACACAAGAACAAGCCAAGTATATGCGTATAATGTTAAGTGGACAATCAAGTTAAGCTTGTTGTCCCTAATTGCAGCAGTAAACAATGATGTATATCAGCAACAAAATGATAATGACAGCTGCAAAATAAAGTTGCTTAAAGCTTAGTGAAAAGCACAAGAGACAAGCTAGCAAATGATTAGTTTAGTTCAAGAAGATAGCATGAAACTTTAGCAACAATGTAAGGTTGTTGTAAACAAGTTATGCAGAAATATTTATCAGCCTTATGGCTGTAACAAACAAGTTATTACAGCAGATAAATCAACCATCAAAACTTGCCAACAATCCACCCAAAAAGTGCGCTAGCCTTAGTAGATTAATGTGGCAAACTTTTAGCAACTTTCAACGGTTGAGCAGTAAGTTATAAACAAAAACGTATTAGGGTTTCTGCAGCCCTAATGGTTGTAGATGAAAAGTTATAACAGCAGCAAGAAATACTTATCACATTGAGACACACTAGTGGCAATGACAAGCCTAGAACATCAAGAAGAGATTGCAATTTGAACAAGTTGATTATCTCGTGTTTTCATGAGTCCCAATGCAACAATTTTATCTCTCCAATGCAAATTGAAAATGATTAGTGCTTTAACTATTGGGTTATGGAGTCAAAGAATGAGTTAACTATACTACTTCCTTGGGGGTGTAAACCTTTTTACTCCCCAAGGCAAGTAAAGCTAACTAGGAAGTGCTAGGAGAGTGTAAGCCCTTTTACTTCTCCTAGCACTACCTTAAGCAACAAATTATTTCTAAGACAAATATTGATGGGCTTAGTGGGGTTGTATGCCCTTATACTCCCCAAGAAATCCAACTAGTTAACCTTGCAACCAAGAGAAAGAGACCATAACAAGATAAAACCCTTCACCTAGACCAAGAATTAACAAGAAACAACTTTTATTTTACCAAGAGTTATCCACCAATATGCAAGAGAAATACTCCTCAAGAGGTAGCGCACTATTTCTTTCCACCAATAGCAAAGAGAATCATAACAAGTGCAAAGGAGGGAGAAAATGCCCAAGAATAGCGAAGATTTCAGCCAAGTACTTCTCACAATTGGAGAGTTATGTTATGAAATGAGATTCAAATGATCTATATTTATACCAAATGTCTTAAAGATTGTTTGTCCACAAAAGTTAGGGTAAACACAAAATAAGGGGGCAACAACCCTTATTTTGCCCCTTTACACAAATAATATTATTTAATTTTACTTTTTCACATGAAAGAAAACCCTAAATCATGACATCAACCTCCTTTGAGGCCACGTTTTGGCACTTAGGCTAAGTTGTTGGGCTTGGAGATAGGTGTGCTAGGCCTCCAAAGGCCATATGTCCTCAATCCTTGCCTTTTCTTCATGGCCAAGGCTATCCTTCCTCCAAAACGTGCCATGTGTCCTCATCACCACTCAAAACCCCCTCAAGCATGGCGTCAAGCCCCTTAAGATGAAGTTTTTGGCCTCCAAAGCAAGTCGTTTGACTTGTGAGGGTATGGTGAGGTCGTCCAAGGTGTCTTCTAGTGATCCGGATTATTTTCGGCACGAAATGAGAGCGGAGATATAATAAAGAAATGCACAGAGATATCGCAGATATTCAATAATATAACAGAAATGTATCAGAGATGCAACCATAAACACAGATATACAGTAATACACAATTTCTATTAATAAAAAAAATGAACAGAGATTGTAAAAATACAGAGTGAAAGACTCGCTAGAATGGTGGCAGCTTATCTTTGAGAAAAGATGTGACGGCTATACGCATTTGCAAGAAGATGATTACAATGAGGCTCTGAAGGCCTTTTTACAATAAACAGGAATGCCAAAAACCCTAGACATCCAAAAACCTAACCCTAGGAGATGAATCGCCAAAAGTCATGTGGGCCCCATTTGGGTAAGTTAGTACATCAACTTCTCGAGGTCATAACTTTTGCATACGATCTCCGTTTTAGGCATGTGATAGCCCGTTGGAAAGGTATCGTCGAGGAGATTCATTTTGGGGGCTCAATTATGCCTTTGACTATCATTGAGAAGCTCGATCCCGAAAAACCTTCATTTAGGCCCTCAAAATGGCCCCGGAAGTTAAAAACTGCTAAAAATAGTAAATTACCAAAATTGCTAGAAAATTGTTTTGAGCCAGTTGGAAAAGGTGGGTGGCCACCGATATCCACCTGGATCAATCCTCTCTCCTTAGGAAGCAATGGTCTCCATTGCGTTGAGTGCTCGGAGAAGGGGAAAAAACGTTTGTTGAATCTGAATCTCGGTGAGTTGCTTACCTTGCTAGAGACGTCGCGCTACTCAGTTTGTGGAAGGCTATCACGAGCATGTGGCTGGAAGGGTTGGACCTTTCTAACCAGTCTGGATAGATGAGATTCTTTTGTGCAGAAGGAATCTTTACACTTTGCTACAATCTTGTCGACCTGCTTCTGTTGGATAGAAGGTGCTTGGGTCGAGGTTGTAGTGGTTGCAGTATCCTTTTGTTCACCTTTTGAACAGATTGTGAAGAAGCTAAATTTTGTAGTATGAGATACTACCTTGCGGCACTTTTTAGGTGGAACAGTAGTCGAAACTACCTCTAGTATTCTGTAGAGATGACCCCCAGAGAAACAATGACATTGCGGGGTCTAAACTCATAAACAGCATGGCGCTTCCACATATATGGTTGGCCCAAGAGAACATCACAGACATCCAGTGGGGCAACATCACATAATACCTCATCCTTGAAGGGTTGGATGCCATATGACAATCGACACTGCTGGCTAACACGAAGATCTCGTCCTTGGCGAAGCCACCCGATGTTGTATGGTTGTGGGTGTGGTGTTGTCGACAATCCCAACTATTTGACGACCTCTACTGAGATGAGGTTCTTCTGGCTTCCGTTATCAACAATAAAATGCAGCGGGGTCCCCTTCACCCACATCTGTAAATGAAAAAGGTGCTCCCCCTCTTCAGGATCTGTTGGTTCTTCTGGTTGAATTACTGCGGTCGCGACAATAGCAGTGGGGTCTGCGTCGATGATCTGTCTTTTACCGGTATTTTCATAATCAAATTCTAAATCAGGGTTCGGCTCCTTGTCTTTGATCTCGGCCACCAATGACTGTTTTGAGCGACATTCATCAGTGTTGTGTCAGGGGATTTTGTGGAAATCGCACCATTTTCCGATGTCCTTTGTCTTCCTGTGACCCTTCTTTCCCTGTGGTTTGGACTGGTTTTCAGGAGATTGTTTGTTAGGGTCGTCTTTGTCATACTTTGGTTGTTGCGGATTTGCAGACCCGAACTCTCGTTTGTTCTGGTGCTTAAACTTCTGCTCGATTTTAACAGCATATCGATAAGCAGCACCGAGTAATGAGATGTCCAGAAAATCCATTTCAGTTTGGATGTATCTGTGTAGAGCCCCACGGTATTTCAGAACCAAATGTCGTTCGGAGTCTTTGATACCCAACTTGGTGCACAATGTATAGAAGGTATTGGTGAACTCCGGAACTGCTTGGCCCCTCTCTTGTCGCAGTGTGGTCCATCTCATGTACTGGTCCTCATATTTGCCAACAGAGTAATACTATTCCTTTACCGCATCCACAAAAAAATCCCAAGTGGGCTCGACCCCATATATTTCAGACTCCTCTGTGGAACTCTGCTCCCAGTAAGTTTCCCACCAATGTTTGACATAGGGGAGAGATTTAAGGAGTGCGAAGGTGATCTTTTCTCTATCGGAAAAATTAAGAACAGAGAAATAACCTTCTAGCAAGTTTAACCATTTGTCTAGGGCTTATGCATCTATTTGTCCTTCAAATATAGGAATATCATAATTAACTTGTACCTTGAAAGGCGAGGTGCCTCCAAAGTGGTCGTTTGATGAAGATGTGCATGTTGCTATCGGCAGGCGTTGAAGGATGTGGAAAAAATTCTCCATCATTTCGTCCCTATGTCGCGTGAGAGCTTGCTCAAGCAACAGACTGATAGAATCGTTTGCTCCGTCGTTTTTCTTTTCTTCTGCCATTGAGGGTTTCTTGGGTGTGCGAGAGCGATTGTCCTCAAGAGAGACAAGCTCGAGACCCAACTTGCTATACTCGGACCTCGTCGGGGACATGCACTGAAAAACGATCAAGAGAAGCCTGCTCTGATACCACTGATCCGGATTATTTTCGGCACGAAATGAGAGCGGAAATATAATAAAGAAATGCACAGAGATATCGCATATATTCAATAATATAACAAAAATGTATCAGAGATGCAACCATAAACACAGATATACAGTAATACACGATTTCTATTAATGAAAGAAATGTACAGAGACTGTAAAAATACAGAGTGAAAGACTCGCTAGAATGGTGGCAACTTATCTCTAAGAAGAGATGTGACGGCTACTCGCATTCGCAAGAAGATGATTACAATGAGGCTCTGAAGGCCTTTTTACAATAAACAAGAATGCCAAAAACCCTAGATATCCAAAAACCTAACCCTAGGAGATGAATCGCCAAAAGTCATGTGGGCCCGGTTTGGGTAAGTTAGTACATCAACTTCCCGGGATCGTAACTTTTGCATACGATCTCCGTTTTAGGCATGTGATAGCTCGTTGGAAAGGTATCGTTGAGGAGATTCATTTTGGGGGCTCAATCATGCCTTTTGCTATCATTAAGAAGCTCAATCCCGAAAAACCTTCATTTCGGCCCTCAAAATGGCCCCGGAAGTTAAAAACTGCTAAAAATAGTAAATTGCCAAAATTGTCAAAAAACTGTTTTGAGCCAGTTGGAAAAGGTGGGTGGCCACCCATATCCACCTGAATCATCTAGACCTCCAAAGTCAAGTCTCCATGATCCGGCATGTGGGCCCTCGACATCCAACCTGTGGGCTTGAAGCCCCATGGAAGCCCAAGTTAGGCTTGTTCCTCCAAAACTGTCCACCCGCTGGATCTTGCAAAGACAAATGGATATGCCCTCCAAGGATCTCAAGTCAAAGCTGTTGAAATATTGTAACTGCAAAGAGTATTCTATTTATTATTGATGTATTATTCATTAGATCAATCCCCTTTTGTGGATTGATCATGTCGGGCACTGTAAATGACCAAATCTCCTTTTGCGGATTGGTCAAATCCTAATTGTAATAAGCAGAATAAGAAGTCGGCCCCCAGAATTAATTAAGGTGGTTCTAACCACCCAGAAAGAGAAGTCGGCCCTGCCAGTGAAAAGACACCTCATTTCAGCACCTGTTAGATTGTATAAATAAAGGAGGCCAGCGCCTCATTTGTTCACTCACTCACTTGATCATCCAGAGCGCAAGTTTGGAGCTGCAGTTGGAGAAGAAGGAAGAGAGAGGCGCATTACTTGGGAGAGGACTTTCTGTATTGTTTGGTTTATTCTCTTGGCATTGTATTGGCTATCTATATTAAAGAATTTTTTGCTGGGTTTTCTCCCCCATGAGGGTTTCCCAGGATAAATGATGTGTCTCTTGTGATTGTGTTTCTCTTAGTGATCCTATTTATGCTATGGTTATCTAGTAAATTGAAAAGAAACCTAATAATAGCTTAAACTCTAACATGGTATCAAAGCTAAGCTGAAGAGAGCATCTTTCACAAGAAGAAGAAAAACGTCATTGTTGTCGTACATGAAAATTAGGGCTTTTTATTGAAGAGGAATTTTAGCCCAAGAGCCATCTAGAAAAGTGTGCCCTACCTTAAGGAACTTTTTGGCACCTTCAACGCACTTTTTCAGTGGTTAGATCTCCCGGAAAGTGAAACCCTAGTTTTCACCAGTACCAGAAGTACTAGAAAACCAGAAGAACCAATCCAGAAATCCGTTGGTCAAGTTTGAAAGGGTAAAAGTTGGATTTTATGGAATCTAAACACACCAGGCTACTCACCTCAGCCAAGCGCACCTCCTGGTAAGTTCAAAATTCAATTCTGAGCATTTTCATTTTTTGGTCATTTTCCTAGCTCCAGGTAAAAGATGTCTGCAAGCACTAAACTTGCTGACAAGCTAGAAGGTGTGGAAAACTTCCGTGCCTGGAAGTATAGGGTTGGACTCATTCTTGAAGAGAATGACCTAGCAAGATTCATTAAAGAAGATGTACCAGAACCTGTCGATGTTGCAGCTAAAGCAAAACACCAAAAGGACACAATTGGGACCAAAAGAATCATTGCAGATTCTATCAAAGATCACTTGATCCCTCAAGTGTCTTCAAAGAGGACTCCAAAAGAAATGTTTGATGCCCTAACCAGATTATATGAAGGAAAGAACATAAATCGGAAGATGAATCTAAGAACTCAACTCAATAATACAAGGATGCAGAAAGGAGAAACGATCCAGGAATATTTCTCCAGAATTCAAAGAATAGCTAGAAGCAATTGGAGATACTATAGACGAAGACGAACTCATAATGACGGCCCTTAATGGTCTCACAAGACCTTGGGATGCATTCATCCAAACTATTTGCGCCAGAAAGGAGAAACTACAATTTGACAGTCTTTGGGAAGAATGTATTCAAGAAGAATCAAGAGTAGCTAACCGAGAAATGAAGATCAAACCCTAGTTGCTCACACTAAAGGAGGAAGAAAGAAGTCTTACTTCCAGAAAGAAACTCATAAGGAGTCTCACCCCCAAAACAAATTCGAGATTCCAGAAGCCTCAGAAAGGTCAAAGAAGAGAAAAGGATTACTCATCCTACCAATGTTACCATTGTGACAAGATGGGACATATTGCGAAACATTGTCTAGCTAGACGAGAAGAATACAAGAGGAAAACAAAAGGCACCATGCCCATGCCGTTGAAGATGAAGAGCCACCCACAAAGATGATAAAGGAATGAATTGAAGACTATGTCTTAATCTCTGCCCTCTTAGGATTAGTATCACCTAGTGAGGACACTTGGCTCATCGATAGTGGTGCTTCCAAGCACATGACAGGTCAAAGAAACATTCTCTCTTGCCTTTCAGAAAAGAAGTTTACTCAGAAAGTTACGCTTGTAGAAGATTATCAATACCCTATCAAGGGAGTAGGTGAATCAAATTACAAGTTTAATTCAGGGACCCCAATGAAGATGAAGGATGTACTCTATGTACCAGGTTTGACAAAGAACTTACTCTCCATATCAGCTTTAGAAAAGAAAGGCTTCAGAGTTGCCTTTATAGAAGGAAAAGTTCTTATGTGGGCCAAAGGAAAAACCATGAAAGAAGCAATTGTTATTGGAAAAGAAGAATGTGGCTTGTATAAACTAAAGGGTCACTCAGAAGCAGCCATGGCCCACTCCATTGAGAATCCATGCGAACTTTGGCATAGAAGATTGGCCCACTCCATTGAGAATCCATGCGAACTTTGGCATAGAAGATTGGCCCACATCAACTACAAGGCATTACCTTACGTAAGCAAAGCAATCACAGTTCTACCAGAACTCAAGGTTGACCATGAAGGTGTGTGCAATGGATGTGCACAAGGAAAGAACATCAAGAACCCTTTTCCGAAGAGAGATAGTAAAGCAGAAGGAGTCTTAGAGCTCATTCACTCAGACGTGTGTGGCCCAATGCCATCATCCTCCATCAGTGGGTATGTATACTATGTATCTTTTATTGATGACTATTCTCGTAAAACCTGGGTTTACTTTTTGAAATCAAAAGATGAAGTGTTCAGTAAATTCAAGGAATTCAAAGCCTTGATAGAGAATCTTTCTGAAAGAAAGATCAAGATACTCGGGTCAGATAATGGAGAAGAATACACCTCAAAAGAGTTTGTAAACTTTTGCAAAAATGTCGGGATCAAGAGGGAGCTCACCACTCCCTACAATCCTCAACAAAATGGTGTAATAGAAAGAAAGAACAGAACTATAATGGAAGCAGTGAAGACCATGATCCATGATCAAGATCTTCCAATGTGCTTATGGGCAGAAGCAGCAAAAAACAGCAGTATATGTACAGAACAAATTGTCCCATAGTGCACTTGGGTTCAAGACCCCTGAAGAGATGTTCTCCAGAAAGAAGACAAAAGTAAGCCATCTCATAATATTTAGCTGCCCAATATTTGTACATATTCCAAAAGAGAAGAGAACCAAACTGGACCCTTCAGGAAAGAAGGGAATATTTGTTGGATACTGTGAGGTCTCCAAGGCCTTCAAAGTTTATATACCAGGTTACCATCACATTGAGATCAGCAGGGATGTAACCTTTGATGAAGATGCAGCACTCAAGAAATCAAGAAG
>ML841488.1:0-11192 GCA_009831015.1 Picea engelmannii | reverse complement strand
AGTCATAGCTTCCCCTGATGAGGAGATTCTAGAAGATCATGACATAGTAGAATCTCAAGAACCTCCCCAGATGACGATCTCCCACAAGAGAAAGCCAGCCTGGGCAAGGGAACTTATTCAAGATGGAGAGAAGTATGGTGTCCCCGAAGGAACCATGAGACAAGTGAAGAAGCCTAAGCCATTCTCCATTTATATAGCTTTGATGTGTGATCTCTTAGAGAAGGAGCCTACCTACTTTGAAGAAGCCATTCAGAAGAAAGAATGGGCAGATGCCATGACAGAAGAATACCAATCCATCATAAAGAATGATGTATGGGAAATAGTTCCCAGACCGAAGAGCCAGGATGTGGCATCTTCCAAATGGTTTTTCAAAATAAAACATGTTGTTGATGGAAGTATTGAGAAATATAAAGCAAGGTTTGTTGCTCGTGGCTTTTCCCAAAAGGAAGGCATTGACTATGAAGAGACATTTGCTCCTGTAGCCAGATACACTTCGATCAGAACCATCATAGCCCTTGCAGCTAAGATGAAGTGGAAGTTACACCAGATGGACATGAAAACAGCTTTCTTGAATAGTGTCATTGAAAAAGAAGTGTATATAGAACAACCTCAAGGATTTGAAGTTGAAGACAGGAAGACTCATGTGTGCAAGTTGAAGAAGGCTCTGTACGGATTAAAACAAGCTCCTAGAACTTGGTATGGAAGGATTGACAGTTTTCTGATGAGCTTGGGCTTTACCAAGAGTAAAGTTGATTCTAACCTTTATTTCAAGGTTATGAATGATGAGTCGGTTATATTGTTGTTGTATGTGGATGACTTATTCTTAACTGGAGAAGAAAAACTCATCACTGAATGCAAGAAGAAGCTCGCTGCAGAATTTGAGATGAAAGACCTTGGCCTAATGCACTATTTCTTAGGTCTTGAGGTATGGCAGAGCCCAGAAAGGATCTTCCTTAACCAAGGGAAGTATGCAGTTGAAATCTTGAAGAGATTTGATATGTTGGAGTGCAAGTCCATGAATACACCCTATTGTCGTCCTTATACACACTTGCAAACGTGAGCTAAGTCCTGCTCACTTAGTGTGTCCTCGGAGGCACAATGCCTAGGTTCAAAGCCCACGTTGACACTTTGACTTGAACCTCTTCCGTCTAGGCTAACTCCTAGGGAAGCCAAAGGGGGTAGACCCTAGTTACTAGATGAGATTTACAATTAAGTGTTCTAGGAGTTGGTTTCAATTAGTTAAAAGGTTAAGGGGAATCTAGCCTATGATGTCAATCCGCAAATGCAAGATGCAACTATCTAAGTATGAGAGTCAAACCTTTTCCTAGGGCAACTAAGACTAGTGCCTAAGATTGGGCAATGGAGTCAACTAAGTTAAGGGGATGTTCGTTACAAAATAATTACAAGTTACAATATTATAACAAGATAGACAAACTAGATACAAAAGAATATAAAGATATACAAGCTAAACTAGATACAAAAATATTAACAAGTCTTGAAATGTGCAGGAAAGAAGATATTCAAAGATGAACAACCATCAACACATCAAGCCAAGCATGCTCACAACAGATAGACTTCTGTTTGACTGTTTTTCAATGGCCAAGAGACGCAAAGCACTCAAGACCCAGTCAAGAGAATGCCTCCAAGTGGATGCACACTTCTTGAAGGATCACACCACGGATACATGGATACAAGATAAATGAAAGCTTTGAAAGTAAAGTATTCCAGATCAGAGGTATAACCACTTAAGCAATTATTCTACAACACATCAAAGATAGCTTGCATATGAATGTAAATTGAAAGACAGTGAGATCAGTGAGCTTGCAAGTGTGTAATTGTATTGTTGATGTTGTAGATTGAAGATTAAATTAAGTGATTAAGTGTGAGATCAATTTTAGCCCTATCTAGGTGTCAACCCAAAAACTCTCCTCCCCCTATTACCAAGTGGTTGTTGGATGCTCAAGAAGTGAGACAACGAGGCCTACCCTAGCTTCACAGATCAACCCTAAGGCCAAGTACTCCGGAAAGGACGCAGCGCGCCGTGAGACCGTCCCCGGCCTAACACCTTCCATGGCTTTCCTCAAAACCCCGTTTTAAATGGCGAAGATGGTGAGTTATGGTGTCCTATTAAGTCTAATTAATTTTTTTTAGGCCTATGAGCTAAATATGGCGAAGTGTGATTGAGTGCTTGTAGTTTGTTCAACAAAGGATTGCCAAAATACTGAAGACGAGTGTGAACTCTTAACAATGAAATTGCAGATTTAGTTCTTAAGTGTTGAATTATTGCATGTAAATGTAAGAACTAAAATGCTTGTGAAACTGAAATCTGAAAAATGTTGTGAAGGTTGAAACCTTTGAAACACAAGATCGCAAGTTAAATTCACTTATAAAAGATTAGATTGCATATGAAACAAAAGCAAAACATATAACTTGCGGAAATTAAAAATGGTTAATTATCACTTGGAGATACCCATACTTGCATGTGTGTATTAAAATATAGATCTAAGAGCGATTATTGCATGTGAAGTAAATCACTGAAATGAAAGATTAATTAACCAGTTATTTGATGCATGTGTGTTGGATTAAGATTTAACAATTAGAGATTGCATGCAAAGATTACTGAATGAGAAGTAGAAAAGGAAAACCACAATGCCTCCACGGGCTCTAAGCTAACTAGTTATGTTGGATCTACTCTAGATAAATTTCCTTTAAGCATGCATGTAGATATCAACGATTAAATTAGCTAAGATATGAACTGAAAAAAGAAGAAGAAAGGAAATCTAACTAAAGCATGCAAAGTAAAGACTTAAAAATAAAGAAACTGCAAGCAACTTGGGTACAACTCCTTGGGCTTGCTTTTACAATGATTTAGAGTAGATCGGGAAGAAGGAAATGTTCCCACGGTTAAAGGAGTTGTTGGAGGGTGTGTTGTGCATGTAATTTGGGCAGCATGCCTTCTTGTTCTGGCGATAATCTGCAAAAATCAGCAAGCTATTGCTTGCTGATTTGAGCTGCAACACACTCGAGAAAGTTATGGAATTTCTGTTTTATTTAGACAGAAATTCCTTGCATACAAAACCAGAAAATTATATGATTTTAGGTGACCTATCTAAACATATTAGCTACTAAAATCAAGAATGAAGAAGGTGAATAATATCATAAATAATTTGGAGTGTAAGTGAGAAGTAAGGGTAAATCCGTGCTTGGACCTATCCCAATATCCTCTCCTTGAAGTGCCCTGCAAAGCTTAAACAGAATGTGAGACAAAATAGATGATGATTGCATATATTAATAATCAAAACTAATTTCAATCATTAGTAAATGCAAATAAAATAAGCTAGCAATTATACAATCACTAAGCTAAGTAAACTAATTTACCCAACAATCTACCTATAATCACACAAATATTTTAAACCAAATGATTTCACCTCATATGCATGTAAAGAGCCCAGACAAATCTCGAGATCCTTGAATCCTCCAAAGCATTCCCTTTTATTATCCAAATGGAATAAGTTGTAGCAACTAATTGCTACAAGTTCTTCAAGAGCAACACCAATGAAGAAACGTGACAATAATAATGCGAGAGAGAGAGAGAATGGGATGGTGAGAAAATAGTAGCATAATAGTGCAATAATGAAAGGTAAAGAATGAGGGAGTGAGAGGTCTCTTAAATAGCTTGAGAAGCTAAGGAGACCCCTCTTGGATCTTCAACAAGTGTCAAACATCCAAAGGGAAAGACAAGTCAATGAGGAAAACGAGCCAATGGGATCAAAGGCTTTTAGGGTGACAAGGAAATGGCAAGAAAGTGAAGTGGATGAAGATAAAGAAAGGGAAAAGAAAGCATATTGGTTGGAGAGATGACCCACGCTTTCTTTCCAAGTAATTTCCAACTAAATGCTTAATACTTCCTCTTTTACGTGTGGCCTTTCCATTTTTTAAAAGGAAGAAAGTGTGAGTTCTTAAGGCAATACATGAAGATTGTGGAGTGTGTGTGTGGAGTGTGTTACACACACTCCATTGGTGATGTGGAGACATGGGAGGGCGTATGAGAGGAACGAGGGAGGCCCCATGTTTAAATTAAGTGAGTTTTAAAGCATCACGTGGGAGTGGGGACACATATCCCAAAGGAATGCATGAGTTTGAGGAGGAGTACGTGAGGTGAGTGTGGGAGGAGTGTGGAGTCCACACTCCAAAGAGGACGTGGATGGGTAAGGAGAATGTAAGAGTGGAAAAGGGGACCCACGATCCATTTTAAAAGGTGAGTTATTAAGTTAGACGTGGGAGATGGGGACGTACCACTTAATTTGCAATTAAATTAAAAGGTGGGTAATAAATTAAAAGTGGGTAAGAGGGTAGGTAAAGGGTGTGGGTAGGTTAGGTAGGGTCTCCCTCTCATTATTAATGCCACTTATTTCACTTGATTTGGACCATTATTACAAAAATGACATTTGCCCATGTTCTGGGTTTAACAATTAAAATTGTCGTTTTCCGAAAAAACTTCTAAGTGGACAAACAACCTAGAAAAATGTTAATGTTTAAGTCATTATTATAGTTGTTTGCATAACAATAGCATAATCCATGATCACTGAGAAATACACAATCACAAGAGACACAGCATTTATCCTGGGAAACCCTCTAGGGGAAGAAAACCCAGCAAAACTTCCTTAATATAGATAGCCAATACAATGCCAAGAGATCTCTTAAACTAATACAGAAAGTCCTCTCCCAGATACGCGCCTCTCTCTCTCCTTCTTCTCCAGCAGGAGATCCGAAACTTGTCTCTCAATGAGCAAGTGAGTTGTGTGTCTAGGCGTTGGCCTCTTTATTTATACAAGTCTGGCACGTGTGAAGTGTCTCTTCACTGGCAGGGCCGACTTCTTATTCTGCCTATTACAATTGTCTTTTGACCAATCCGCAAAAGGGGATTTGGTCCTATTATAATAACCGACATGATCAATCCACAATGGGGATTGAACCGATGAATAATATATCATATAATAATTAGAATACTCTTTGCAGTTACATTATTTCAACACAAAACTTGTCCGACTGAGCTGAAACTTGGTCCATGGGTTTAGAGGGTCTCATTAGCTTTCTTTTGAGTACAAATACCCCTATCAAAAATCCCGAGACCTAAGTTTTACATTAAATACCCAAAATTAATTAATTAATTAATTCTCAACTTTAAAAAAACCTAGCTAGACTTGACGGAATTCCGCAAAATTTCGCGTGTTGTCTTACATGGTCATTTACAACATTCTTAAACACTAGCTACCTAGGAATGACTTCATTAGAACGCCTTTCACCACTTTCGAGGATTTATTGGGTGGGAGTGAAAAACTCAAGGGAGATTAACCCGGCTGGTTAGGCCACATTAACCTCCTGAGGATAAAAAACACTCAGTGAAAGGAACTCTCCTAATGAAGAAACCCTAAGGAAACTGACCTAACATGACCCATGTAGACCTATTACAATATTAACCCACGCAGGCGTGCGGTAATCCCGCTTACAAAACTGTGTGCTGGAGCAAAAATTGCCCTGTAGAACCAAAAATTCTTCGACGTGTTTGCATCTGTTGATGCATATCTTCATGCTACATGGAGTTGACCCCCCTAGTTGAAGAGGCGGTCAACACACCCATGGAAACAAAGTTGAAGCTCCTAGTTGATACTTCGTCAGAATTGATTGATGCTACACTGTAAAGACAAATCATTGGATCGTTGATGTATCTGACGAACACCAGGCCAGATATATGTTTTGTTGTGAACACTTTGAGTCTGTTTCTGGTAGAGCGTAGACATGTTCACCTGACTGTTGCAAAACATGTGATGAGGTACCTTAAGGGCACATTAGAATGTGGTCTCAGTTATGATGGAGATCATGACTTCAGACTGAGTGGACATACTGATTCAGATTGGTTTGGAAGTGTTTCTGACAAAAAGAGCACTTCAGGATGTTGTTTCAGTCTGGGGTCAGCCATGATCTCATGGCAGAGTAGGAAGCAATCAAGCATTGCTCTCAGCACGGCAGAAGCAGAATACATTGTTGCTTGTTCTGCCAATTGTAAAGCCATATGGCTTCGGAAGTTATTGACAGGTCTATTCGATCTAGAGATGGAAGCAACCCTGATCCTATGTGATAACCAAAGCTGCATAAAGATGACAAAGAACCATGTGTTCCATGACAAGTCAAAACACATAAATATCTGATATCATTACATCCGTGATATGGTGCAGAGAGGAGCCATAAAGCTCCAATATGTTAGCATGGATGAACAGGTTGTTGATGTGTTGACCAAGCCTCTATCTCGTGTAAAGTTTGAGCACTTTCGAGATAAGCTTGGTATAGTCCGTAAGGACCTCCCTCCAAAGGGGGAGTAGTGTTGTGATGTCAGCCCCATGATGATGATTTGTCAACCTAAGTGTTGTGATGCCAGCCTCGTGTTGTTGATGTGTCAGCCTCGTGTTGTGATGATTTGTTGCCAGCCTAGTGCTGTGATGCCAGCCTCGTGCTGATGATGTGCCAGCCTAGTGCTGTGATGCCAACCTTGTGTTGATAATGTGCCAGCCTCGTGTTGTGATGATGTGCCAGCCTCGTGCTGTGATGATATGCCAACCTCGTGCTGTGATGATGTGCTGCCAGCCTCGTGTTGTGATGCCAACTTCATGCTAATGATGTTGTGTTGCCAGTCTCGTACTGTGATGCCAGCTCTGTGCTGATGATATTGTGTAGCCAGCTTCATGCAATGATGTCAGTCTCGTACTGAAGACTCTCAGCCTAGTGCTGATGTTGATGATGCTCCAGCCTTTGTGATGTGTTGTTGTTGCTATTGATGATGAGAAAAACTTCCGATGATTTATAGATACGCCAGTCAGTGTTCCAAGATGATGTTGATGATGTTGCCCTCTCTCTCGCCCGATGTTGTTGTAGAATACCCTTCTTGTTAAGGGGGAGTGTTGAAATATTGTAACTGCAAAGAGTATTATATTTATTATTGATATATTATTCATTAGATCAATCCCCTTTTGTGGATTGATCATGTCGGGCATTGTAAATGACCAAATCCCCTTTTGTGGATTGGTCAAACCCTAATTGTAATAAGTGTTGAAATAATGTAACTGCAAAGAGTATTCTTATTATTATTCATATATTATTCATAGGATCAATCCCCATTGTGGATTGATCATGTCGGTTATTGTAATAGGACCAAATCCCCTTTTGCGGATTGGTCAAAAAACAATTGTAATAGGCAAAATAAGAAGTCGGCCCCAGCAGATACTAAAGAGACCCAGAAATATAATAAAGGTGGGTTTACCCACCCAGTTTGAGAAGTCGGCCCTGCGAGTGAAGAGACAGTTCACACGTGCCAAACTTGTATAAATAAAGGAGGCTAGCGCCTCACCTAGACGCAAGTCACTTGCTCAGTTTGAGAGACAAGTTATGATCTATTACCGAAGAAGAAGGAGAGAGAGAGTGGCGCATATCTAGAGAGGACTTTCTGTATTAGCATAAGAGATCTCTTGGCATTGTATTGGCTATCTATATTAAGGAAGTTTTGCTAGGTTTTCTTCCCCTGGAGGGTTTCCCAGGATAAATGTTATGTCTCTTGTGATTGTGTATTTCTCAGTGATCTTGGATTATGCTATTGTTATCTAATGAAATGCAAACATCTATAATAATGGCTTAAACATTAACCTGGTATCAGAGCCAAGCTAAAGGAAGCATCTTTCACAAGTGAAAAACGTCACTGTTACCATACATGAAAATTAGGGCTTTTTGATGGTGAAGTTTTTCAGCCCCGAAACCATCTAGAAAAGTGTGCCCTCCCCTAAGGATCAGTTTGGCACTCTCAATGCACCTTTTTAGTGGTTGGATCTCCCGGAAAGTGAAACCCTAGTTTCACAAAATACCAGAAAACCAGTGTACCAGAAGTACCAGAGTACCAGAGGTACCAGAAGCACCAGTCCAGAAATCCGCAGATCAGATTTGAAGGAGCAAAAGTTGGATTTTCTCAGATCCAAACACACCAGGCTGCTCGCCTCAGCCAAGCGCACCTCCTAGTAAGTTCAATTTTTTATTTTGAACACTTTCATTTTTCGGTCATTTTCCTAGCTCCAAGTAAAGATGTCTGCAAGCGTTAAGCTTGTTGACAAGTTAGAAGGAGTGGAAAACTTTTGTGCCTGGAAGTATAGGATTGGCCTCATTCTTGAAGAGAATGACCTAGCAAGATTCGTCAAAGAAAAAGTACCGGAACCCGACGATGCTGCAGAAAAGGCAAAGCATCAAAAGGACACAATAAGGGCCAAAAGAATCATTGCAGATTCAATCAAAGACCACCTGATTCCTTATGTGTCATCCAAGAAGACTCCGAAAGAGATGTTTGATGCCTTGACCAGACTATATGAAGGAAAAACATAAACCGAAAGATGAATCTAAGAACTCAACTAAAGAATACAAGGATGCAGAAAGGAGAAATTATTCAGGAATACTTCTCCAGAATCTCAGAATTCAAAGAACAGCTAGAAGCTATTGGAAATACCATAGACGAAGACGAACTCATAATGACGGCCCTGTTGCCGTCCTTATACACACTTGCTAACGTGAGCTAAGTCCCGCTCACTTAGTGTGTCCTTGGAGGCACAATGCCTAGGTTCCCAGTCCACACTGTCACCTTGACTGGAACCTCTTCCTTCTAGGCTTACTCCTAGGAAAAGCCATGGGGGGTTGTCCCTAGTTACTAATTTGATTTTAAGATTTATGTTCTAGGAGTTAGTTTTATTTTGTTATAGGCCAAAGGGGAAAAATAGCCTATGATGACAAGCAGCAATGCAAGTGCAAGTCTAATCTAAGTGCAAAGTCAGCCCTTTCCCTAAGTCAACTAAAGACTAGTGCCTAAGGTTGGGCAATGGGGTCAAATATGTTTGAGGGTGGTTCAATTACAAGAACGTTTACAAATAAATCCAAATTAAACTACCCCAAACCAAGATTACTTTTACTTACAAAGAATTACAAAGTGTTTACAATGTTTACAACATATACAAGATATACAAAAGATATACAAATCAAATACAAGATACACCAATGTAAGTGTTCAAAATTTGCCAAGCATGCCCCAATAGCACTTACTCTATTGGACTGCCTTCACTGGCTACAACCACACAAGCACTCAAGAATCAAAGAAGTAATGCCTCCCCAAGTGGGATGCTCAAAACTTCCTTGACTCACACCACAACAATCAATAAATAAAATACTTCAATGTTTTAAACAAATGATCAGTTAAGCATAATAAACATTTACCATCAAGTTGCACATAAGATAAACAAGATAAGATTATCACCAATGATGTTTGCCTATCGATACATCTACCTTCCCCCAAACATACAAGTGATCTATGCAACTAAATGTAATTTCTTAAAGATTTTATTTCCCACCCCCTAGACTAAGTGTGTGTCTCAAACTTCCTCCTCCCCCAAATAACTGCCCGGTGCTCAAGATAGTAGGGCTACGAGTCCCTACCCTAGCTTCCAAGGTCAGCCCGCCCCTAGTAAGAAGTAGTCCTGTCGCGGGATCTCCCCAACGAAACCACGGGACGGTCCCCCGCCACTACCGCCGGACTGTCCTTCAAACCCGTTTTAGATGGTGGAGGGAGGTGAATGAGGCCCCTAAAATGTTGCTATAAGTTGTTAGGACCCTCGGGTGGGTCTTTAGGTGTGTTGGGTGTATTTTTAACAAGTTTTAGACCTTTAAATTTTAGCTTTTTAGCGTATGGCCGTGAACAAATGTATGAGAAAAATGTGCTTGTAAAGAGTATGATTAAACCGCCATCAACATGTAAAGAAATAGAGAAATGATAGCACAATGTTTAAACCTTCAAAGTGAACATCATATGGAAGGAACTTGCAAGATATTGAACCATAAAACCATGAACCATTCACATGTAATGATGAAAGTAACTGAAATGAGAGATAAAGCTTAAACACATGAAAGATTTAAACCATAAGCATGTGATGAATGATGTAACAAGTGCTTACAACAATGTTAAAGTGTGAAAGCTTGAAAGATAATTAGGCCGTGAGCATTATATGTGTTAAACCATAAACATTAATCCCATAAACATTGAATCGTATGTGTGTTAGTAAAGCTTCAAAAGAAATGAGACGTGGGCATCAATATGTGAAATGTTTAACCAAAACAAGACGTGAGATCAATGTGTAAGTGTTCAACCAATGTAGGCCGTGAGCTTTAAGTGTGTTAGGCCGTGAGCTTAAGAGGTGTATTTTTAAACTTGAGCCAAGACGTGAGCAAAAGGATGCAAGTGCTAAACCATGTGTTAGGACGTGGGCTCAAAATGAATGAGGCCATGAGCAAAAGTGTGTAAAATCGTGGGCTTAAACATGCATCAACTTGTGATCTAAAAGTTAACCATTATCACATCATATGTTATGCTAAGTTATGAGAGTGAAAGAGCTTTAGAAGATAAATGAAACTTAGCCAACAATGAGAGATCTTAAACCATCACAACTTCATATGCATTTAAAGATTAGCCAAATAACTTGAGAGTAAAAGATCTAAAGCATTAAACCATATCCAAGTTATCTAACCATTCAATATGAAAAGTAAAAGCATATGAGAGATCATGAAGAAATAAACTTGTAAATGAGAGCTTTATCTAAGATGTATCAACTACTAAAAATGAAGATCACCACAAGTTAATTCCTTTAAAGCCAAGGCGATTTTGGGGATGACTCCCCCAAGGTGTCGGCAAGTGATGTTATTTTTTATGATTGGGGTTTTATTTTAAAGCAAGAAGAAAGAGCAAAATTTGAAAAAGTGAAACACCACTACAATGGCCAAGGTGGTGGCAATGCCTTCCAATGTTGGCCAAGGAGGTTAGCTTAGTGTTAAAATTACTAATGAAATGAAATAGCAAAACTAAGCTAACATATGATATGAACAAAAGAATAACTTAGGTTAATCTATAAACAACTAATCTAAGTTAGATTTATTTTTAGGGCCCAAAAATGAAAGAATATTGCAGAAAACTTAGAGAATAGAAAGAGAGAAGAGGAGAGATGTTACCCAAACCAAGAAAAGGTGTTTGGGAGGCCTCCTAGGTGTTTATGAGCAGCTTGTACCTTCAGATCTATCGTTGTCCTGCAAAAAACAGCAAGCAAAAGCTTGCTGGAAATGCT
>ML841487.1:40386-62716 GCA_009831015.1 Picea engelmannii | reverse complement strand
CCTTTGTTGTGAGGCTACTGGACATGAAGTTTTGGATTGCCCTAAAATGATTGCTAAAGTTGAAAAGATGAATATGAGACAAGAAAACCATGAGACGGGCCAAGAAACTAAGGATATTATAAAACCCCAGAAAGAATCAAAGATTGTATTATTACATATAAAAGAAACCCTGAATGATCACAGAGATATCAACTTATCAGATATCTTAAAAGAGAAAGAGCACATAGAAACAAGAATAAGAGACTTTGACATAGACTGTGTTCTGGATGAGGAAACCCAGATGAATATCATGACAGAGAGAACTTGGGAAAATTTGGGAAAGCTTGCTATGGTTCCTTCATTAGGAGGAATATGATTATTTAGAGGAAAGATGATAACCCTACGTGGAAGACTTACCCAGACATCTATGAGTTCTCATGGAACTTCGATAGAAGAAGAATTTGAGATCATTAAATCATTTTCTATTTTTCTAGGAAAAACTTGGATTGAAAAAGATCAGATACGAAGGAAACAAGAAGAGGAGGATCTAGAACAGAAAATAAAAGAACTAAGAGATTTCATGGCTAGGAGAATAACACACTTACTGGAAGAACAAGAGGACTAGTCGAAGCTACTAAGGACCAGAGATTTGGATGTCGAAGTTGAAAGAACACAAGAAGACTTGAAACACCTGTCTGTACAAGAGAGTAGAACACCTATGCTAGAAAGAGAAGAAGTATTACCCTCAAACCCTGTAAAATACCCTCCATAGTGAGAAGTTTCTATGTTAAGAGGAGACAAGAACGATAATGGAAAGAGGAAACTAGTGACTCAGATTTCAGGAAAGAAAGCTAGAAAGCTGAGCAAGAAGAAAGAAAAGTTAGAAAAAGTTACAAGAAGTACCAGAGAGGACTTCACATAAAGAAGGTTTTCATAACTGGAACTTCGCCAGGATATCATAACAATGAAGATTGTCACTTCGCCACGACGAAGCAATATGACTGTTGGAGGCATCCTGACCGTTAGAACAACACTATAGAATGGCTAGAAACGCAGTTATTGCTGGAATGTTCGCCATTAGACCATTGGGAGCGCGCCATAATAGATGGAATTGCATTGATTGAGGCATTCTTGCCCGTTGGAAGAGGATAGATGAATTGGATTTACAAGCAGTGCCAAGCAATCTGCAGGAAGTGTGAGATCCAATAAAATAAACTGCGAGGAGCACAGTTGAGAGAATCAAGACATTAGCCTTGGAATGCAAACAACTCAACAGTCTAAGTGCACAGACCTACAAGTGCCTTGCAGAGGACCCTGAGCTCAGGACACTGGAGTCACAACTTCAAGAGGAAAAACAATAAGCAACAACAATGCAAGCAAAGTTGAAGCTACTGTCAGTGGTCAAGAGGATGAAAAGAGCCTAGGAACAACACATGGTTCAATAACAAGCCCATGCCATTCAGAGTAAGGTCATGAAAGTGACCCAACGACTCTAGCTAGTGCAAGATGCAGCTTGCATACTTTTTGAGGAGATTGAAGGACAAGGTGTACAACTATAAAAAGTAGTCACCTCAGTTGAACAATGATTGGAAGAACCTGTCACGAAGAAGGTTATTCAAGAATTCGTCGAGCAAGAGGCTCTGGTGAAGCAACAGGTCGAAGCAGCTCGAGCCAAGCTCGAGGCATTTGAGGTAGACTTACCTAGATCGGAGTGAGTCAGGACGAGTCACAGGTGAGTGTTGGGGGCCTGTTGGTCCTTGAACAAGTTTTGGAGAACCTTGGTCACGTTTGACCAATTTTGGGACTTTGACAGGCTGGTCGAAGGCAAAGCGCAAGGCGAAGTGGATATCTCAGGATCTCAACCCCTTCTTAGGGAATTTTTGGATTTAGGGTTTATGTAATAGGTATGGGATGTCGACCCACGGGTTTACCCATGTTTAGGCCCATTTTGTAATGTATAAATAGATATCTAGGCGATGTAGGAAGAGGTCAGTGAGCTAAGTGCTAGAGTTTGATCTATGTTACTGCAAAGGGCTTTGTTCTTACTGTGTGTTAAGAACTTACAGAGCTAAGTGCAGGTGATGGTAATAAGTTTATGTGTAGCTTGTAAGAAGGATTTGTGATTAAACCTATCTTAGGGAAGGAGGATCAGATGAGGTGCGCGAAGATCTCCTATCCTATGTGGAGTAGGTCCTTGTGGTTCTATGCTTGTAGAAGATTGAAATAACACAATAAATAAGAGAAGAGTTGGTGGACATAGCCCCACACTGGGGTGAACCACGTATATCCTGTGTTATGGTTTCTTTGTGAATTATAGTTGTTATGTTATTAATGTGATGTGTGCTTATGATATATGTTAGATGCATCTGATATAATATCTTAGTGCTTAGTAATGTGAATGAATGCTAGATCTGATCTATTTCCATGTGCTAAGTGCTTGAAAGTGTTAGATCTGGTTGAATACTACGCTGATATGTAATTAGGGTTTGGATATGCGATGTAAATAAGGGTTAAATGCCAATGAATGTTAACTTTTAAGTGCTATGTTAAGGTATTGTAATCACAAATCTATGTCCTAGCTATGTTGCACACACTTGAGTCCTGCAACCCCCCCTACCTCTACCTCAGGTGAGACTTCATCTGCTTCGCAGGTGTTGTTGAAAGGGCCAATAGTTAGGGTTTTGTTGTTATGTTGTTGAAGCATTGAACCTTGGGTATGCCCCTGTGCCAACACTTGGTACGGATAAATCCTCAAGCTAGATGGCTTCTCCATATCCTTTTACATGAATTATTAGGATCTAATCAAGCATGATCTTAAAATGACGTTGTACTACTCTCATCAATCTCTAAGATTAGGGGTAACACACATTCATCTTTATTAGCATTAATTCCAAAGGAAGATAGTCCTTCTTCCTTTTCAAGATTTAGAACTATTTTGTTATGCAACTCCTCATATAAAATTTTAACTAAAATCAAATTTTCTTGACTAAAGAAAATTATGCCTCAGATTATTTCATCCAATCAATGCGGGTTTATGTATGATAGGAAAATCATTGGTAATATTGTATTAGTGTAGAAGGATATACATTCAAGTTTTTCAACCAAGGAGAAATGTATGATTATTAAGTTGGACATGGATAATGCATTCGACCGTGTAAGACACGCTTTTATTTTTCAAGTCATCGAGAAATTTGGATTCAGTTCAAACTTCATTAAGTGGGTGGCCTCATGTATTAACACCCCCCTGGATTGCACCTCTAGTTAATGGGAAGTTGATTGATTTCTCCCAAGTTGACAGGGGTTTGCATCTAGATTTACCCCTATCTCCTCTACTATTCATCATTATGTAAAACACATTGATTCAAAAGTAGGAACATGAAAGAGTTGTCAGGAATATGTTAGGTCTTCAAATTGTTCGAGGTGTCAAAAGATTAAATCATTTGTAGTTTGTGGATGATACTTTGTTGATGGGAGGAGGATATTTTATCATCACCTTTATATTCAAGCAAGTTTTGGACTCCTTTCTTGATGCCTCTAGAGGATTCGCTAATCATAAGAAATGTCAGATCATGGGATGGAAGACAAGACCATAGGCAATGCAAGCAATATAAAAGAAAATCAATTTCCACTTGCTAATAATTAGACTTATTTTCGCTATATTGGTATTAGCATTACTTTGAAGCAATATTTATCTTAGGAATGGTTATGCATTATAGAGAAAATTAACTTGAAATTAATTCAATGGGGATCTCAATGGTTAAATCCTGCTGGTAAAGTTGTTCTTATCAAATCCATTCTTTCATCTTTGCCTCTTTTTTAGTACTCTGTTTTGTTATCTTCTTGGGGTATATCAAATCATATCTTAATGTTGGTTAGGAAGTTCCTTTGGAAAGTAGGAAAGTTTAATGATTTTTTTTCATCTTGTCAATTGGAAGTAGGTTATAAATCCCAAGGAAAGGGGAGGTTTGGGAATTAGAGACTCAAAGTTTTTGAAAATATTTATGGGTGAAAAAATGTTGTGGAGGCTTATCACAGGGGAGATTGTTGGGTGGAAGTGATTAATTTGGAAACAGTATTCCTTTGGATCTAGGTAGATATGCTTAAAAAATCTACCCAAATTCATAAAATACTCTCCCATATTCAAACTTCGCAAAGAGGCTCTTCCTGTCATCAATGGAAAATAGACATGGATTCTTGGCAATGGTAAACTTATGAAATTGTGGGAGGAAAACATATTGGGAAAATAGTGCCTCTCTTCTGAGGATGAATTGGCTCCCTTGCAATATTGGTTGGAAGAGAAAGGAATACACAATTTGTATGGCATTTCCTCTTGAAATTAAAACTTTGGAAACTGGATCGGTTGGAACTTTGTTTCGCCTCCAACTCCAATTATTCCTTTAATTCAATCCCCTATTCATGCCTTGCATGGGTGCACTCCATGACATAAGGATACAAAATATTATCCAGGTTGGGGGGTCTCTCAGTATATGGTAAATAAAGGATACTTCTCCTTGTTGGAAGAAACAAAATTAAATCCACACTTAGCATTGTGGAAGGAAATTTGACACACTGATGGTTTGCTCAAAATATTTTTTTTTGTTGGATTCTTTTCCATGGGAAAATCCTCACATCTGAAAAACTTGAAGGGAGAGGCATTGCTGGACCTTGACTTTGTATTCTAAGTGCTCAAGATGAGGAAACTATTCAACATCATTTTTCCAATTGTTTCTACACCAAAGAAGCCTGGGTGTATACTCTTGAAGGATTACTCCAAAAAATAGATTGACCTCATTTGTGTGAGTAATTCTTTTCTTAATGGAGGAAAAGGTATATGGGGGATTTTAAAAAGAAACCTTGCTTCAGGTGCATATGGGAGGCCTTTCCTAAATACATGTGATGGAATATATGGTTGGTGTGCAACAAAATCATTTTCAAAGAGAAAGAGAAACTACCTAGACAAACAATGGCTCAAGCTATCTCTTTACCAATATCGACTCAAACAATAGGAACAAATTCGGGAGGTTTGTGAATTAGAATGGATGAGAAAATTCAAAATTGAAACATTTCCTTTTCTCTTTGGTGGTAAGATGGCTTCAATACCCAAATGGGAAATTAGAAAATCTAGTCAACAATTTGATGAATGGTTAGCTCAACAACATGCTTGTTCCCTCTCTGACAGAGCTTCTTGGAATAATCCTACGGTGGTAGGTGCAAAGGGGAGTCTTCTTGATCTCAGAGGGAGTCACATAGAATCATTTTCTTGGGGAGTAGGCAATGTATCAAACAACATCGTTGAGGCATATGCATTGTGGGAAGGAGTCTGCATAATACAATTACAAATATCATGATCCTTGGGGATTCAATGATGGTGTCTCGGGAGATAATTAAAATATCTATGACAAATAATGATGCTTTCAATAGAATCATCTCCCACATTCTTAACCTTCTTGCATAATTTGACGAAGTGAAAAATTTCCACATCAAGCGAGAGATTAACTCCCATGCCAACTATTAGGCCAAGCTTGACCCTTATTTGGATGAAGATTCAAATTCCATAAATAAAGTTAGAGGGGTTATCCCCATTCTATAGTTCAATAGTATTCAATCATAATGATCAAGAACAAGTGACAAAGCATTTGGGATGGTGCTAGCATTCTTGTGTTGCTTGCACATATGGAAGGTAAAGGCAACATGAGAGTTATTCATTGTGTCTTGAGTGAAAATGAATTCAAATGTGGGATTCCTCTGGTTATGGATCTAAAAAATTCTCTAAGAGGTGTGGCTGATCAATATTACGAAAAAAAATTTGGTTGTCTCATTTATAGGTCACTAAGGTCGTGCATTTTTGGCTTCGATATCTTGTGGCTGTCGGCCTTCACTCAATGTTGGTTCTGCTTTGGGTTTCAACCAAGAACTCCCTAGTCTCCAGGTTCATCCCTGCTTATTATGTTTGTGAAAGGAATTTTTCTTTTTCCAGTTTATTTTTCTCTTTTGAGGGCCTTCCCTTCCCGTCTCTTCTGTTAAAGTTGGAATTGGGGTTGTTTTTGTGGTTCAATGAGGTTTGGGATCCCTTGTTGTATATTTCATTGGATGGATCCCAAATAGAATGATGTCAAGAAAATTCTCCATTGACATGAAGAAATTTCACAAGAAAACAACAATGCTCTACAACACATTTTGGAAAAAATGGTGGACATTGAGTAAGAAATAGCAAACATTATGAACCTGCTAACAATTCAGACCTGATGAATTGATGGACTAGAAATTGACTGTCAATATCTTAGGTCCCTAGTTATTCCCCAATGTGCAAACTTAGCCTCAATAAACCAAGGAGTAACAATTTCTCATCAGAGAGGTAATTCAAACAGTGATCTTGGGGGACATGATACAATGCCAATGGAAGTGGTTTGAAGTTCTATCCCGCCTGGTAGGGAACAAGATGTTAAGGACAATGAATCTTTTCATCAGTGAATGTTTTTAAAAATACTTTTTTTATTGAGACAATTTGTTAAATAAATCATTAGTCAATATGTGTGGAAATATTATCCGGAGAAGGCTCTAAATATTTCTCTATCAGTATCAGGGAAATATTCAGGATTTGAGCCAAATTTTGTAGCTCTGTTGTTTTCTACATCATAGCCCCCTTATATTAATACAAATGTTCAATTTCAGTTAAAAAAACATGGTTATGGTTATGAAAGATTGCATTATATTTGTACTTTCAAGATAAACTTTATATAAAAATAAATTCATGCTTCTTTTAGAGAGTAGAGTGAGAGATATAACCTACAATGCATTTGACAACTTTGTGAGTCTAAAAAATTTATGTTTATTGCAATTATTGTTGTTGATATGTGATCCAGGTGGATATCGGTGTCCACCCACCTCTTCCAACTGGTTCACATACAACTTCATCTTGGCAGTTTTAGTTTTCATATTGTAGTTTTTTTCTATCTTTTCGGGTTTGAAACTTCTGGGTCCGTTTTGAGGCCCTAAACAAAATTTTTTAGGACTGCCACAATTAAATTATAGATGCACTCAAAGTGTGATGACATAATGTCTAGTCCTCATATAGACCTTTCCAACTAGATATCGTGCTCCTAAAACGAAGATCGTATGCAAAAGTTACGACCTCGGGAAGTTGATGTACCAACTTACCCCAACTGAGCCCACATGACTTTTGGCACTTCATCTCCTAGGGTTAGGTTTTTGGATGTCTAGGGTTTTGGCATTCATGTTTTATGTAAAAAGGCCTTGGGAGCCTCATTGTACTCATCTTCTTATAGACAAGCTGCCACCATTCTAACAAGCTTGTTTCAGTTTTCATTTTATAGTTTCAACATATTTCTTATTTAATAGAAGTAAAGTTTTATTGTATCTTTGTTATTATTCACCGTGTCTCCATGTTAATATTATAGATTTGTGTTTTCATTTCGTTCTGCTCAGAAATATGGATCAGTGGTATCAAAACAGTCTGCTCCTTGTCATTTTTTTAGTGCATGTCCTCGATGAGGTCAGGGTATAGAGAGTTGGGTCTTGAGATTGTTTCTCTTGAGGAAAAATACTCTCGCACGCCTAAGAAACCTTCCATGGTGGGAAAAAATAAATATGACGGGACACGAGATCCTTTCAAAATGTTTCTCAAGGAATCCCTCGAGTGATAGAGGAACGAGATGATGGTAAACATTTCACAAATACTTTGACGACTGCCGACAAGCGACACATCTAACCTCAAATGAAGGTGCCACCCCCTTCAAGGTACATATCAATTTTTATGTTCCTATATTAGAGGTTCAAATAGATGCATATGTTGTAGATAAATGGTTAAACATTCTAGAAGGGTATTTATCTATCCACAACTTTTCTGATAGAGAAAATATTACATTTGTGCTCCTCAAGGTCGTCCCCCATGTCAAATATTGGTGGAAAAATTTCTATGAGAAAAAGGAAATAGAGGGATATAGATTATTTGTAGTTGCACCCACTTGGGGTTCCTTCAGGGATGTTATTAAGGAACAATAATACCCTGTTGGAATTTATGACGACATATATACAAGACATACCACATTGCGGCAGGAAAGGGACCAAACAGTGCCAAAGTTCACCAATGTCTTCCACACCTTGCGCACCAAGTTGGGTATCAAAGACTCTAAGAGACATTTTGTACTCAAGTACCGTGGTGGTCTGCATCGATACATATAGACATAAATGGATTTTATGGAAATTTTGTCCTTGGGCACGACCTATCGATATGCTATCATAATCGAACAAAATCTTAAATAGAAGACATTGCAGTTTGGGTCTGCAAACCCCTCACATCAGAAGCAGGTAAAATATGCCCCCAACCCATAGAAAAAAGGGCAGAGCAAGGATGGGAAACCTTAGGAAAACTAGTCCAAACCATAAAAAAAGAAGGACAATGGGAAGATAAAGAAATACACTGGGAAATGGTGCGAGTTCCATAAGAGCCCCTGGAATAACACCACTGAATGATGCTCAAATAATCCATTGGTGGCCAAGGTGAAAGCCTCTAAATCAGATGCATGCTTTGACTCAGAGTCAAAACCAGAAAAAGGGAGACAAATTGTTGATGCAGAACTCAATGACACTATTGCTACCACCACCAATGTCCAACTCGATGAACCCGATGAACCAGAGGAAGGTGAATGTCTATTTAATTCATAGATGTGGGTAAAGGGTACTCCGCTGCACTTCATCATTGATAGCGGTATTCAAAGAAATTCATCTCAGCAAAAGTCATCAAGTGGTTGGATTTTTCTAAATAATCACACTCACATCTGTACACCATTAGGTGGCTCTATGAAGGGAGAGATCTCTGCATCAGACAACAATGTCTCCTGGCCTAAAAAAACAATCCCTTCAAAAATGAGGTATTGTGTGATGTCACGCCCCTTGAAGTTTGTGATGTTCTTTTGGGGAAACCTTATTTATGGAAACATCATGTTCTATATGAGTCTAGGCCTCGTAGTGTTATTATAGGAGATTATACAGGATACTAGAGGTAGTCCCATCTACTACCATTTCATTGATATTTTCCAATAAACGCAGGAAGGTCATATATGAGACTGGGAAGTTTTTCTTCTTCATGATTCACGCTTAGAGTGAGTGGAAGGTTTCATCCACGTCCATGGCCTCTGCGATAGGTCTCTCCACACAATAGAAGCAAGTGGATAAGGTCGTGGTAGAATACAAAGACATGTTCTTCTCATCTAATGGGATACCTTTGCATTGTCAGGTCAAGAACTCAATCAATATGACCCCTGATGCACCAATATTGAATGGGACAATATATCATCGCACTCTGTCAGAAAATGAGGAAATCAAGTGCCAGATCCAAGAGCTACTTGAAAATGGGAACATATGCACAAGCTCATTACCTTGTGGAATCTGAATCATGCTTGTGAATAATAAATATGGGTCTTGACGACTTTGCATTGATTACCGGGCCCTAAATAAAATCACGGTTAGGAACCGGTACCCAATTCAACGAATTGATGATCTCTTTGACCAGCTCAAGGGGGGAAATACTTTATTAAGATTGATTTGAAGTCTGGATACCACTAGGTTCCAATAGAGTAGATCGATGTATGGAATACTGTCTTCAATTCCAAAGGATGATGGACGATATATTGCAGCCTTTCACCAATTATTTTGTGGTGGTGTATTTGAATGACATCCGCATTTTCAACAAGAATTGGGCGGAACACTTGCAACACATTCTGCACACTCTGCAACAACACAAGCTATATGTAAATTTGGAAAAATGCTCCTTCGACATGAACAAGATACAATAACTAGGCTACATTGTTGATGAGCATGGGGTGCATGTCGATCTAGCCAAAATATAGGTCATCTATGACTGGCCAACCCTGACCACACTCACTGAGCTCCAAATATTCTTAGGCCTTTCCAATTTCTATCGTAGGTTTGTGTTGGGATTCTCCCACATTGCATGGGCCCTTATCCAAGTGACCACGGGTGGTGGTAAGGAAAACTTTGTGTGGGGTTAGTCGTAACAGAAAGTGTTTGATTATTTGAAGCAATGCTTGTGCTCAGCCCTGATGTTCTCATTACCCGACCTACAATAGTCATTTGATATTGAGACAAATGCTTATGACTATGTTGTGGGCACAATTCTCACTCAGTATGGACATCCCATGGCTTATCATAGTGAGACACTATCAAATACGGTTCGTAAGTATCCCACTTATGACAAAGAGATGTACTCCATTTTACAATCTTGCCGCCAGTGGAGGCATTAAATTCTCGAGAAGGAGACATTCATCCACATTGATCATAAGCCTTTGCAGTTTAGTAGACACAAGGAAACTTACAGAATGACCACCATCAAAAGTGGCCCACATACTTGCAGCAGTTCCATCTGAAAGTCAAGTATAATACATGGAGCACCAACTGCGTTGTTGACTACCTTAACTGATCTCCAGTTTCCACACTAACCACATTGCTATATTCCTGTGGGCATGAGACCTTCGGATGACCCCAACTCTATGAGGGAGATTCTGACTTCACCACTACCTATCGAATACTGAGCACAAACATAACTGTCACTGATTTTCATCTGCAGGATGGGTTATTGTGCCATTTGGGCCATCTCTTCATTCCATCAAGCGATCACGCAAAGCTAATTTTGGAAGCTCACTACAGTTGGGTGGAAGGACACCTCGATGTAGATAAGACAATGGCAGTGTTGCAACAACATTTCTATTGGCTGAAACTCTGACATGATGTAAGCAAGTATATCATGTCCTACACGGCCTACACCATTGCCAAACCGACCATTAAGAAACAAGGCATGTACACCCCTCTACCTATTCTTGAAAGGCCCTAGGAATCCATCTTGATGGACTACACGTTAAGCCTTCCTTCAACCAAGCAGGGAAATGACTGTGTTTTTGTGGTTGTTGATCAATTTTCCAAGATGGCAATTCTGGTCTCCTACAAGAAGAGCATCATAACAGAGGCCACTTCCAAGATCTTATTTGAACGAGTGTGGGTACATTTTTGGATACCACAAACCATCATCTCTGATTGGGACAATCGGTTCGTCAAGACATTATGGTCAAGCCTTTGGTCACGGTTGGACACCGAGCTCACCAAATCCTTGACCTTCCACCCCCAAACAGATGGCCAAACCGAGGTCGTCAACATGATGATCGTGAATATTTTGCACATGTACAATTCCAAGCATCCATGAACATGGGATGAGAGTCTTCCCTAAGTTCAACATAGTTACAATAGAGCCATACATAGCTCAATCGATGAACACCCCTTTCAGGTGGGGTTTAGATTTCAAGCATTGGGTCCCATGGATGTTGCACTACCCCTTGCATCCACACAGGAAGAATCATACCATGCGAAAACCGAAGTCGAAAAATCCACCCAGTTCATTGATTGAATGAAACACATCTGCCAACAAGTACATGATATTTTGCAAAAGTCTAATGCCAAGTACAAGCAGCTCCATGATCAACACTGAGTGCCACACAAGTTTCAGGTGGGAGATAAATTTTGGTTGCACTTGCAAAAAGAATGCCTTACAGGACCCCATCGGAAGCTTTGTACGCTCTGCTATGGAACTTATACAATCACTAAGGATGTGGGTGAAAATGATTTTGAGCTCAACATTCCCCCTTTCCTCGGCTTGCACCCGATGTTTAATGTGGACCTCCTTCGACCATACTCTCCACCATTATTGGACACCTCACAGGTAGAATAAAAATTGGCACCATTAAATCTCAAACTTGATTGCATGGAACAAACATCCACTGATTATATTGTGGACACACAAGTCAAGGGCACTCGCCAATTTTTTTTCCATCTTTATTGTGTTGTCAAAACATGGTAGCTCATGTACCAAGGAAAGTGGCTAACTCGAGGCCAAATTCAACATACATTTCCTCATATGATGGGGGGACTCAAGGAAATGTAGAACATTGCTTCGTAAGGGGGGAGGATTGATCTAGGTGGATATCAATGGCCACCCACCTCTTCCAATTGGTTCACATGCAACTTTCATCTTGGCAGTTTTAGTTTTCATCTTGGCAGTTTTTTTCATAGATTTTCGATTCCTAAACTTTTGGGACCATTTTGAGGCCCTAAACAACATTTTTTGGGCTCACCAAAATCACACTATAGAAGGAGTTAGAGTGTGATGGAATACTGTGTATTCTTTGGATATAATTTCCAACGGGCTATCGTGCGCCTAAAACAAAGATCGCATGCAAAATTTACGACCCCACGAATTTTATGTGCCAACTTACCCAAATGGGGCTCATATGACTTTTGGCGCTTCATATCCTAGGGTAAGGTTTTTGGATGTCTAGGGTTTTGACATTCATGTTTGATTTAAAAAGGCCTTGGAAGCCTCATTGAACTCATCTTCTTACGAATGAGCATAGTCGTCACATCTCTTCTCAGAGATAAGCTGCCACTATTCTAGTAAGCTTGTTTCAGTCTGCATTTTATAGTTTCAACATATTTCTTATTTAATATAAGTCAAGTTTTTAGTATCTTTGTGTTAATATTATATATATGTGTTTTCATTTTGTTCTGTTCATAAATACAAATCAACATGTTTGTTATATTGTTGTATTTGTGAGTGGCTTGTTTTATACTACATCTAAATTTATTTTCTTTTACTGAAAAATAAGATAAGTTGATTTGTTTTATGTCACATACAAATGTCTTTTCCTTAAATGTAAATATGAAAAAAAATTTATTATCACACTTGTTGTTGGCCCTTGGTTATGGAAGGAAGCGAAGAACAAGGAAGAAAAGGTAAAAAACGAACTTTGAGGGAGACACAATGATTATCACTGGGTCGAAGTAAGCAAAAGAGAAGAAAGGATGGAGTGAAGCGAGGAAATGCAAGCTGTTGGAGATCAAGGACGACATATCAACAAGGAATATGGATCGTGGACAACTCAGCAAGCGGAAAAATCCACCGTTGGATGCTTTGGAGCACTGCATGAGAAGGAAGGAAAGACAAGCTGGCGAAGCCCAGAAAAAGAGGGTCAAGTTGACCTAGGGTTTTAGACACCTAGGGTTTTGGTATTTTAGGGTTTTTGCACCTAGGTTTTGGCCTAAGGCTGTCGGTGAGGTGTTGTAATGTATAAATAGAGGTCTAAAGGGCCTAGGTTTGGTTGGTAATTCTGCAGTACAATATTGTTGTTGATCTAGCTATAGTATTGAGTGAGGGATCATTGTATTGAGAGAGAGAAGTGTTAAGAGAGAGGAAGCCTTCTGGTATTGTAAAATCTTCTGTTGTGTGTGAAGGTCAAGTCCTGTAGCTGGGTGTGAAGGGAGGGGAGAGAAAGAGAGAGAATAAAGAGGATCTGCTAGCTGAGAGTGCAGATAAGAATTGTATGATTTACCTTAATAAATCACAAGCACAGTTCCGTGGACATAGCCCTAGGGAGAGGGTGAACCATGTACATTTGTTGTTGTGTGTGTGATTGATGCTTTGATCTCTATCGTTGTTATATTGTTACCTGCCTTATTGTATTAGATCAAATCTATAGCTGTGAAGGATAGATCTAGCTTGTTGAATGATAGATGCATGATGTATTGCTATTGTAATAGATCCACTTGATATTCCCATGGTTGTAGACATCTCTATCCTACAACCCCCTCATCTTTATAGGAGATGGATCTGAAGATTCTTGATCAGCACTAGTTCCTGTGTGAGGCCTTATGGAACATTAAAAATATGACTGATGAAGCTGTCAAAAGAAACCAGTTTAGCACTACACTGAGAGACCGCACGTTGAGCTGGTACATGAAGCTTGTCCAAGGACTTGCGCAGCCTAAGTCATTGAATGAAATCAACAACAACTAATTGCAGAGTTTAAGAAACCTAAGTCGGAGTCCCAATGTATTACAGAGTGGAAAGAGATCAAGCAAAAGGTAGTCGAACTTGTTCGGGAGTTCGATCAGAGATTCAAGACCCTCACATGAAGATTGACCTTTAAGATCCTGGACAAGCAGAACAAAAAATGGTTCATCGCTTCTCTATTACAACATTTCAGAGTCTGCCTGATGCAAAAAAGATTGCTTCATAGGCATAATCATTGGAGATCGCCATGAAGCTTGAATAAACCCCTATGGGAGAATCTAGCTCAGGTATGAGTCAGATCTTGAGTCAGCTAACTAGTTTGTCTGTACAGGTCGAAGACATGAAGAAAGACAAGGGAAAAGACAAAAGAGAAGACATCTGGTGTGTCAGATGCAGATCAGAAGGTCATGACAAGGAAAACTGCCCTCTATTTAATGAATACTTGGCTTCTGGAGCTCCGAGCCCCTTGAAGCAAGTCACCTTACCGTGGTGCGAAGTATGCAGAAATCGACATCACCCTGGTGAGTGCTATTACATGCCGAAATATGTTCAAACACCCACAAAATTGTATTTCACATTCTGTAAATCAGTAGGGCATGACGATAGAGATTACAAAGCTTATGATCTCATGCATGAAAGATCAAGAGACATATGCAATATCCAAGGTGAAGTACATCAAGAAGGAAACAATGCACAGTATAACTCCCCAGGAAGAGGAAACTTCAATCCTCGCAGTGGATACAGAGGATGAGGACGAGGAGGAGGAATGGGCCGAGGCCGAGGACAAATAATCTGTTATAAATGCATGCAACCATGACATATAGCAAGGGACTATTAGAACCCTTGTACCACTTGTAGTTATTGCAACTCCTCGAGCATGCAATAAAGGATTGTCCTGTGCAACTATCCAAGTTTCAGGAAAGATGAGGACCCCTGCAGAATCCACAAGTGCAATTTATCTATGCTGAACCTCACGGAGTAGACCCTAGAGTTGTTGTTATTACTCGAGGAGGTTCTACCACAGGAGCAGATATAATGACCCAAGGAAAGATCATAGAAGAATCAAGCATCAGGAAAGTTGCAGAGAAGACCCAAAATTTTGATGCGAAGAAAGAAAGAAAAATCTTTGAGGAAGCAAGGAAAAAGTTCAAAGTAGATCAAGGTTCTTTCTCCAAAACATGACCAAAAATAAGGAAATATGGGATGCCTCAGGAATTTGATCAGTTGGCTTCGCCAAAAGGAGGAAAAGAGGTTCTTAAGCTCATTGAATTTTTATACACTTGTATTAAGTTAATTCAGGATGAAAACGCTGTGCAATAACTACAAAACTTAATCAGGCAGTATGAGCTAGGGAAGATAGACCCCTTACTAAATAGGGCAGTACACCAAATTGTTACGAAGAGAAGGAAAAATAAATAATTAAATTTGAATGCTCAAATAAGAGAGTATGATATAGACTATGTGGTCCTCGACTTAGGGTCGAAGGTCAATGTCATGACGAAGAAAAATTGGGAACTAATGGGAAAACTGAGGTTGATATATTCCCCTATCAGACTTAGGATGTCTAATCAACGAGTTGTCAGCCCATTTGGACAATTGGATCATGTATTGGTGGACATCGACAGAGTTAGAACCTTTTCATATTTTTAGGTAATTGAAATTGTTGATGACAACTGCCCTTACCCTGCATTACTAGGAATTGATTGGGCCTTCAACAATTCCACTATTATTGATTTGAAGAAAAGACATATGACATTTGAAAGAGATGGCCTTAGGGTCATTGCACCCTTAGATATAGATGAAGGTCCGCGATACACAGAGCCCATCAGAGAAGAATATCACACATACGAGTTGGAAAACATCTACAAACTAATAGCCAAACAACAAGATTACATCAACCCTACAGTTGATGGGAATCTAAGATGGTGAAGTGACAATGCGTGTTCATCAGATTCAAAGGAAGCACTAGAGAATTGACATAACCAGATGTATGAAGTATCGACCAGAAGATGTTCTAGAGTAACTAGAGAAGTTCGTTGGATCGACACAATAGTGATTAACTTACCCACATTTGATGGTCTAAACCCTTTAGAAGCCTTTCTATCATATTTAGAAATAAGTGTACTAATACAACATAGATTGTTGGCAATGAATGAGGCCCTGAAAGCCACACCATGAAGATGGTGGGGGACACATAAAAGCAATATCACAGACTGGACCCAATGATGAACCTTGATGACAAAGCGGTTCTCAGCACAAGCAGTAAGTTGCGAAGTAAGATATATCGGTCGAAGTTTCCCAAAGGAACACATGTAAAGCTGTGAGGAGGCCTGGAGTGACATTCCTCGAGAACAATGGGTGCACAGATTCATTAACACACTGGACATGACCCCTATCAACTGGTACCTTCAAGCGGAGTTGTGCCTCGTCACTACAGATTGGAAAGGTATGATTCAGAATTTTGTCACCACCTTTTCATTTGAAAGCGAATATCCTTCAGTAGACCAAGCATTGTATATTGTGAGAAATAAGGTATTCAAAGAAGTATCTAGCCTCCTTATGGAATAAGAAGAGGATGAATGGACTGCACCTCTCCAGAAATTGCAGAGTTGCTACAACATCAATGCCGATGATGACAACGATCCCAAGAAGGTAAACATCATTGAAACATAAGGCCAGATAAATGTGGAAGGACCAAGAGTTGAGCTATCATTTATCGGTCAGCCAATCAAGATTAAAAAAGTCAACATTGGGACATAAGAGACACCGAAGCTTGCCAATGTTGGATATTATTGGGATGCTGCTACCATTGGAAATATTATAGAGTTATTGCACGAGTATCAAGACTTTTTTCTGACCAAGTTCACTGATATGAAGGGTATCAAAGGTCCTATGGGAGAAACGAGGATCCCTTTGAAACCAGGTGCGAAGCCAGTCAAGCAAAGACCCTACAGATTGAACTCGAAATATAAGGAAAAAGTGAAGATTGAGCTCGACAGAATGATGGAAGCCGGGATTATTGAACCTGTCAAAGAATCAGAGTGGATTATCCCTATGGTTGTGCAAGACAATAAGACAAGAGAAATCAGGATATGTGTGGACCTCAGAAATTTCAATGATGCTTGTCTGCATAATCCTTTCCCTACACCATTCACTGATGAAGTATTAGACAACGTGGGAGGCCAGGAGGTATATTCTTTTACAGATGGATTTTCAAGATACCATCAAATCCAGATTTCTAAGGAGGACCGCTACAAGATAACGTTTTCCACAAAATGGGGATCCTACCAATATATAGTAATGCCATTTGGATTGAAGAATGCCCCAACCATGTTTTCCAGGGTGGTGGTAGAAGCGTTCAAAGAATTTTTGCATAATTTTTTAGAAGCATATTTTGATGACTGGACTGTGTTTAGTTTGTTGAAAAATCATATTGAATGTCTAAGGCTAATGTTGGATAAATGCAGGTAGTGTAAAATTTCTTTGAATCTGAAGAAATGCACATTATTCTCACCATTTGGAGTGTTATTAGGAAATATTGTATGCAAGAAGGGATTGCTGGTTGATCCATCTAAAATTGTAATTATAGTTGATTTTCCACCTCCTAATTCAGTCAAACAACTATGCACTGCGCTAGGACATACTGGTATTAAATGAAATTCATTAAAGGCTATGCCCAAATCACAACACCAATGGAAAAGATGTTGAAGAAGGACTGTCAGTTTGGCTGGACAGACGAATGCCAACAGAGCTTCGACACGCTGAAACATAAGATGGTCACTGCGCCCATTCTGGTTTTTCCAGATTGGAGCAAAGAGTTTCATGTACACGTCGATGCGTCTTCTATTGCATTGGGAGCAGTAATATCACAACCGAGAGAAGGGGAGATCGACCACACATTAGCTTTTTCTAGCATGAAGCTATCTACAACTGAAATTAATTACACCACTACCGAGAGAGAAGGATTAGCCATGGTGTATGTGTTGCAAAAATTTTGATACTACTTGTTGGGAGGACACTTTAAAATGTTTACAGATCACTCCGTGCTGAAATACCTGGTCAACAAGCCAGTGTTGGGGGGGAAAATATGCATATGGATTCTGCTGTTTCAAGAATATGATTTTGAAATCATAGTTAAGCCAGGAAGAATGAACAAGGCTCCTGACCACTTGTCGAGGCTGGAACATGGCGAAGAACCCACTAGTTTGGAGGAAACACTGTCGGATGCACAACTGCTCACCATTAGAAAGTTTGATGACTACTTTGCAGACATTGTCCAGTTCCTATCAACAGGAATGTCACCTAGTGAGTATACAATTCCTTAGAAGAAACAACTCGTGGTGCGTGCTGCAGACTTTTCACTTATAGCTGGTCATCTATACAAACTGGGACCTGATGAGATACTAAGAAGATGTGTTATGGAGATAGAGTGACCATTGATCCTTGAAGAAGCTCATGAAGGCATTGCAGGAGGACATTATGTAGGCAAAGAAACCGCGCAAAAGGTTCTGCGAGATGGCCTTTGGTGTCCCACCTTACACAGAGATGCTAAATATTATGCCAGAGCCTGCGATGTATGCCAGAGAGTTGGGAAACCGTCCAGAAGAGATGAAATTCCATTAGCACCGCAGATGAACCTACAAGCATTTGAAAAGTGGTCCATTGAATTCATGGGGCCTATAAACCCACCAAGAAAGTGCATAGGAGAAAGGTATATCATTACTACGACAAAATTCTTAACCTAATGGGCCGAAGCCAGAGCAGTTAAAGACTTTAGTGCAACTACAACGACACGTTTTATATTTGATGACATAATAACCAGTTTTGGATTCCCCAATATCCTTATGAGTGATCAAGGTACACACTTCATCAATAAGACAGTTGTATCATTGACTGAAGAATTTGTAGTCCACCATCAAAAGAGTAAACCTTACCATCCACAAGAAAATGGAACAGTTGAAGCATTCAACAAGATCTTGGAGACAACATTAATGAAGATTTTCATTGTGAATAGGGACGACTGGGACTTAAGAGTACCTGCAGTACTATGGGCCTATCGAACCACTTGCAAGAAATTAACAATGCAGACCCCTTTCAAGTTGGTTTATGGTCTGGAAGTTGTTGTCCCAATGGAATATTTGGTACCAAGCTTAAGGATTGTTTCATTTACATGTATGGATGACACTGATGCTGTTCAGGAAAGACTCACACAACTAATTGAACTGGAAGAAGACAGATTCATTGTAGGATTCCACCAGCAGGTTCAGAAGCAACGAGAGAAGGCATATCATGACAGGAACATCAAGAAGAAGGCACTCAAGCAAGGTGATTAAGTACTGGTGTATGAAAGTAATTTTATAAGACACTTAGGGAAGTTAATAACGCATTTGCTTGGACCATATGAGATCACCTATGTTACAGAAGGAGGAGCCGTGCAACTGAAAACATTGAAGGGAAAATGGAAGGAAGGATTGGTGAATGGGAGTCGGCTGAAGTTGTATTATGACAACCATCTACCTCACAGTTCTCATTAAAAACAGTTGGAAAAGGGTCTAGGTACCAGGTGCAGTTGAAACTGGGTACCAGACACAGAAAATAAAGTCCACACAAAAAGGGAGAGGAGACATAAAGCATAAACCAAGGCTGCCTTGCGCAGTCCAAAGTCGAAGAAAAATAGAAGGATCGGATCCAAGTGCCTCGGAATGAGTCACAGGTGAGTGTTGGGGGCCTGTTGGCCCTTGGTTATGGAAGGAAGCGAAGAACAATGAAGAAAAGGTGAAAAACGAACTTCGTGGGAGACACAGTGACTGCCACTGGGTCGAAGTAAGCAAAAGAGCAGAAAAGATGGAGCGAAGCGAGGAAATGCAAGTCGTTGGATGAGGATATCAAGGATGACAAATCAACAAGGAATATGGGTCGTGGACAACTCAACAAGCAGAAAAAGCCACTGTTGGATGCTTTGGAGCACCGTGCGAGAAGGAAGGAAAGACAGGCTGGCGAAGCCCGAAAAAAATGGGTCAAGTTGACCGAGGGTTTTAGACACCTAGGGTTTTGGTATTTTAGGGTTTCGGCACCTAGGTTTTGGCCTAAGGCTGTAAGTGAGGTGTTGTAATGTATAAATAAAGGTCTAAAGGTCCTAGGTTTGGTTGGTAATTCTGCAGTATAATATTGTTGTTGATCTAGCTATAGTATTGAGTGAGGGATCATTGTATTGAGAGAGAGAAATTCTAAGAGAGAGAAAGCCTTATGGTATTGTAAGATCTTCTATTGTGTGCGAAGGTCAAGTCTTGCAGCTGGGTGCCCAGGGAGGGGAGATAAAGAGAGAGAAGAAAGAGGATCTTCTAGCTGAGAGCACAGATAAGAACTGTATGCTTTACCTTAATAAATCATAAGCACAGTTCTGTGGATGTAGCCCTAGGGAGAGGGTGAACCACATACATCTGTTGTTGCGTGTGATTGATTCTTTGATATCTATCGCTGTTATATTGTTACCTTCCTTATTGTATTAGATCAAATCTATAGTTGTGATCTACCCTTGTGCCAACACTTGTAATCCATGACTTATTTTAATATTGTGTTTAATATGGTACATAATTTACTATTTTCTTTGGTTGTTGTTGTGGCCATAACAACTCCCCTTATTTTTTCTTGGTCAAGCTAAAGGAAAGCCCCCATATTTAAATTTTTATTTTATTGTTTATTTTATTGTTTTGAGTTTCATATTGTATATATGCATTTTTCATTTTAGTTTTGTTGAGATTATTTTGTATATATTTATGTTTTATTTTCAATTTTATGCTTTTTGATCTTTACCTAGGATTTGCAAGAGTTTTGATGAATTGTTCTTTAATTAGATCAAGTACTATTTCAATGACTTCTTTTTGTTAATAATTTGGTATTTGATTTGCAACCCATTTTTGGAATCTTGATATGCAAAAGAAACTTTAAATCCATCACTCCTTAGTATTTTAGCCTTTAGATTTAATGATCATTGACAATGAAAACCTAAAATTCAACGTGTATCCAGATATCTGGAAATTTGGATTTCATTTTATTCATTAATTCTTAAATCTTATGGATCATTTATTTCATAATCCATAATCACCTCATGACACAGGTTTTCGCTTTACCAAATCAATTTCTTGGGTATATTTTTTCCTATTTGATCAACAACTAGTACTGTTTGACTTCATTCGGATTCCAGTTTTCAATTATTTTGGATTCCATATTTGAATCTAGATTTCAAATTAATCCCATATTTTCAAGTACATATTGAGGTAGGTTTAATCTTAAGATAATCAATGGTGTGGATATGTTTATGCCTATTCAGGCAATGGATAAGATTATTAACTTCATCCGGATATGAGTTTTTATTTATTTTTAATATTCTCACATTTGATATATTATGGATTCTAGATTTCAGTCTAGACTTCATATTAATCCCAGATATCCGAAATATGGACATCCATACTTTTATATAACATGCATTTAAACAAATCCCATATATCGGATTTAAACCTTTACGAAATCCAATTGGAAGTTTACCACCTGTCCACCTAAAACACTTCCTCTGACCATGAACTTGACATGTCATTCTAGGAAGTTTACCACCTGTCCACCTAAAACACTTCCTTTGACCATGAACTTGACATGTCATTCTAGTATGATGTGGTGTTTGATATGGAATCCTATGTGGCATCTAAAATCTGTATTTTCATTTTAATAATCTCATTTATCTCATCCTTGATTCCATATTTGCTACATTATAGAAACCAAAATTTGACTTGTCATCTGCAAAGTTCCATACTTTCCCCGACCACACACAAACTATAGTGGGAGGCCTTTACATTATAAACCTATGGAAAAGAAATCCCACGTTGCATGTGGGATAAGTCATCAAGCTTGAAAATTGACAGTTAATATTTCCTCTACGGGGTGATCAACGACTGTTGAGTCATGAGATTAAAACAAGGACTGTGCAACAAAAACTCCAAATTTGATCAAGAAATTTCATAGGGTTTTCATTAGATCTTTTGAGATGCTATAAACAATTGATTTTGCAATTTTTTTATTCATAGAGGCTTATTTATGAAATATGGTGTAATTTCATATTGGACTCAATTGTTGTGTTGGTTTCCTTATGTTTCATGTACTATATGGTGTGTGCTGAGGATATTGTGGTGTTTCATTGGCTCCCCTACATTTTCCATTTTTGCATATGTAGTTGTTGGCTTGGATAGTTTTGTGTTCTTGGCTAATAATGGTTTCATTTGTTGGTGATGATGGTGTTGAGTCGAACCAGACCACACAAATTAAAATTGCAGTGGAAACCATGCCACATTTTGCTAAGGGCACTAGCCACCAAATCACTGAAGAAGGGGCACCAAATCACTCAAGAAAATGCCAACAAAACACAATAGAATGGTCATGATTTTATTGCAAATGAGGGCACAAATTTATAGTGGAAAGAGGGCA